>OY987273.1:16224738-16518508 GCA_963920665.1 Straminergon stramineum
GACTAAGGGAAATCCCTATCTCTATGTCCATGAATTTCATTTGAATAGGAAAAAGAACTCTCCCCATCAAGGTTCTCTGTCACTAAATTTTTAAGAAATGAATGCCCAATTCTAAATTCTCTATTGAGGGTTTGGAGATGAAAATTTATGCGTTTTTTTTTTCTTTTTTTTTAATTACAAATTTAGGGAAATCAAAGGTTACTTCCCTACAAATTTAAAGTAGAGTAATATTAGGGGTGTAGAACTTCCTTGTTCTGATTTTTATGATTTTCATCTACAATTCTATAAAGGACATGGAGACAGTTTGTGAATGTGGTCTGGGCGGTCCGGGCAGCGGGACGGGGAGGACATGGCGGTCGAGGGAGACAGTCGGTCGCGCCGGACGAGCAGCGGCGGACGGTTAGTGGCGGACGGGTAGGGGCGGACGTTTGAGGCGGACGGGCGGACGGGCGGCGCGGGACGAGCAGCAGCGGATGTATGGTCCAGTGGCGGACGGTCTGGGCAGACGGTCGGGGCAGACGGCGGGAACGTCCACGACGTTTCGCTTGTCATCGGATGTTGTGGACCCCCGCGTCCGCGTCTGCGTTCGGACGTTCGAACGTTGTGTCAACCCTGCTTAAAACTTCTTTGTGAGAATTTTTTTCAAACATTTCAATCCCGATTGTATGACCTCTTCTAATTTAGGCCAAATTTAAAAGAATTCTCTTTATGCAAAATTAAACCGCCCTCTAGTATGCTTCTCCTCGTCTACAAAGTCAATAAAAGATTAGAAATAACCTACTATTGTAAAGTCAATGACCACTTCAGAATACTCCTAGAGTTCATGTTTTGAATGTACAAAAAAATCAACAATGTGGAAAGTTGTAATGTTTTGCAATATCTATGATTACCCAAAATATCTTTTTTTCTTTTTTTTGCAATTTACAACATTAGTAAAAGACTTCAAGGAACCACTTGTTCTAGTGGAAGCCTTTGATGTCAAATTACAAAGGATGTTGAAACATATATGAAACAGAGAACATAAAACCCAATTTATGGGAACATGATGAAGTGGTACCTTGAAATGAGGAACAAAGACACCCACTAGTTCTAGAAAAAGATTAAATACTAGACATTCACTCGAACATTGAACTTCTTATTCATTTTGAATGATGCAAAACACAAAAATGAGGACGGTTAAGGGTCCTAACCACACCTAAAAATATTTGTGCACTGTAGGAGTGTGAGAATGCTTTGTGAACATAAAGAAGGAAATGGTCAACAAATAGATTTTCACCCATAAATTTCTGTATTAGTAAATAAAATTCTATAGAGGGTTCAAGGTGTGCGAGAAAGCTTTGTGAATACAATTAAAAAAATGAAGAGGTTAAAGATTATGACCTATGAAATTATCTATTAGGGTTAGACCCCTGAACCAATAGGTGAAAATCATTCAACTATTTGGACATGAACAATGAGTTTTTATAGCTTGAAGTGAATCATTCTTTTTTTCAAATTACAACCTAAAACTAAAATCTTCCCTAAATCAATTCATTAGAATTTGCTATTTAATAAATATGGAGTATATTCCGAGGTTTAGGGTCATTGTAACTATGTATGTTTATTCTCTTGGCTCATGTTTGTTTTCATGGATAGAAATATAGGAATTGCCAATTGCACTTTAGTCGTACATAAATGTACTTTTTTTGGACAGAAAATGTCATCCATGGTGTTTAACCCTAGAAGGGTCTGAGTGCCTTCTGGGTCTGTATAGAATATTATGTATTTGGTGGTATTTGATGAAGAAAAAATTAACCAAATACTTTTCTTCATTAAGTAAATTAATTATCATGATTGTATTATTAAAAAAAAATGTGTCGTAAGTCATCTATTAAACCACAATTGAAGACTTATAAAGCAATATATTGGTCGTACAAAGGGACCCCAAGAGCCTTTTAAGGATTATAGGTTCATGTATACAAGAAGCATAAAATTATTACAGTCCTATTGTAGTATAAAATTGTCTATGGACCCTAATAAAGTACTCTAAAATTTTAAAATCCCACAACCTTGGGTCTTGTTTTGCGGGATTGGGGGTCACAGCAGACAGTGAAGGGGTCGTCTCTCTCCCGCGTCGTGGAGATTGAGCCTTTGTGCGCTTCACTTAGGGTTTCTTGTTTTTGCTCGTCTTCTGTGCGCTTTAGTTACGGCGACGTCGAGATTGAGCTTTTGCTTTTGCTTCCGCTCCTTGTCCTTGTCTTTTGTGCGCTTCTCGTGGAGATTGAGCTTCTGCTTTAGCTCCTCGTCCTCGTCTTTTGTACACTTCCTATGGAGATTGAGCTTCTGCTTCTACTCCTCGTCCTCATCTTTTGTGCACTTACCGTGGAGATTGAGCTTCTGCTTCTACTCCTCGTCCTTGTCTTTTGTGCGCTTTCCGTGGAGATTTAGCTTCTGCTTCCGCTCCTCGTCCTCGTCTTCTATGCACTTCCCGTGGAGATTGAGCTCCTGTTTCCGCTCCATGCTCCTCGTCCTCGTCTTCTATACGCTTCACCTCATTGTGCTTTTCCATTGAAGTCCTCTCTTTATTGTTCACGGCATTGTGCTCTTCGTTGGCGAGGTTTCTTCGTTGTGACCTAGGTTTAGAGTTAGTCTCCTTCCTTGCAAAAGTTTCTCAGTTTCTTTGTTGTGCTAGGGTTTTCTTGTCTTTGCTTTCATAATGTTATTCTTTCTTTGTTGTGCCTTGTTTAGGCTTATGCTAAACTGCCTTCTTTGTCTAAAATTTTATCAATTTTGGTTGTCTTCCATAGCGCTTATTCCACTAAGAAAATGTTCAGGGTTGTTGCTGTGGGCACGAGCTTCATTGACGTGGAGCGCTTTTCATTTTTTCACATTTGTAAAGCTTTATCTTAGAAAGGTAATGACACTTACACTTCCCTCTATTTGCTTATTATTCCACATACTTTTTGTTCATTGGCAACTGCACGTCGTCTTCATTTTTTTTGGAGCTCGATGTCTGCAATTGTTGTTCTTCGTTCTCCTCTTAGAAAGACTTGGGATTTTGTATTTTGTCATAGTTTTTGTGTTTGTTGTGCTTCACCTTCTAATTCATTTGCAGTGGTTTCATTCTAGGGTTGTGGTTTATTGTCTCGTGTTTGAATTTTCTAGTTTTGCAAAAGACCTTAGATTGTGGTCTACGGTTTTAGTACTTGGCACTTGTTCTTGTGTTTTTTGTTTCACGGTTTGTTGTTGTGTGGATTTTGTTTTGAATCACATTCTTTCTTTTGAGTTCCTTGGTTAGTATGTTCGCTTCTCATGGTTTGTAGTTTGCTGGTTTGCACCATCGCTTATTGTGGTTTCAGGTTTAGGGTTTGTTGTGATTTTGAGGGTTTTTTGAATTACGTTTGGTGCTTAGGGTTCGCTTAGGGTCTGTTTAGGATCTGTGCAAGGGTTGACCAGGGTTTGCTTATTGCTCACGTAGGGTTTACTCAGGGTATCTTCGGGTATCACCAGGTATCAAATGGGTATCAAATAGGTATCATATAAGTATCACAGAACATGATAACGAAAAGTATTATTCACCACTAAAATGCAGTTCAGGTTGGGGCGGCCTAAACTTCACAAAACTTAAAAGAAATCCTTGAACTGCAACTTTTAAATCACCATTAGCATAAGTGCAATTCAAGTCGTCCCAACTTGAATTGCACAGAAGTCCAAAAAAAATAGTTCGTGTCACCTGTAAAGCACCATTAACGTAAGTGCAATTCAGATCGTCTTGACCTAAATTGTATAGAAGTTCGAAGAAAGCCTAGCCGTGTCACTTATAAAACACCATTCACGTAAATGCAATTCAAGTCGTCCCAACATGAATTGCATAGAAGTCTGAAGAAAGACAGGCCGTATCACCCGTAAAGCACCATTCACGTACATGCAATTTAGGTTGTCCCATCTTGAATTCCACAGAGGTAAAAGAAATTTAGCTCATACACAGTTAGTCAAATACTTTCATTACTACTACTTAGTTCAGTTGAAAATAAAAAGGATAAAAATCAAAGAGAATCCCCTTCAACGCCATCACTATTGGCTAAAATCAGGTCAACCCAAATTGAAATACACAACTTCATATTATAATCATATATTAGACAAAACATGAGTCATACAACATGACTAAAGATCAAATCCCAATGCAATACAGAAGAAGGAGAAAATTAAAGAAACAAACGAATGGACTATGCACAATTCATACACTCATCAAATAAGTATCAACTTGATAAACTGTAAACAAATAAAAACCATTAAGAATTTTTTTGACAAAAATTAATGTGCAATTCAGGTCGGGGCGACCTAAACTGCAATGCCAGATAACAATAACAAAGTGCAATTATCACTATCAGTATCTTGACCGAAAATATGAATGATAACAAACATCAATCCCCAACATCCAATACTTCAAGTGAAATTAATCTTAACAGAATCTATTTAGATAAATAGAAATGATAACACTAGAATATCAGTCGTAATGTATCAACGTTTAGGTCAGGCCAACTTGAACTGCAAATAGCCATAGGAATTGGATTCCATTCATGGACAATATGTCTGATTTGAACGAGTTCTTTGAAACAATGTATGAACTCACAGATTCAATGTTTATATAGAATGGAAGACCAAATTCAAAATTTGAACGCCTATTTTACTCATCTGACCACTACAAGACTAGAGGACGAGTTTGACGATGACGAGATGATGATTGAAGGAGATTACTGGGAGTTTAGTGATCCCGACCAAGTCGAGGCCTGGAGTCTGACTATGGTGCCCCATACAGACAATATGGTCTTTAATATGAAATATAAGAACTCAAAAAATTTTATACCACTTTCTTACGATGAGAAGGTCAAGGACATTATTAATGATGTCTACCTAGAGATCAAAGTATGCTACGTGACAACCAAGGGTGAATTGGCAACCGACAAGCAATACCACTTCACAATTACCTTAAACTTGGAGAAGATCCCTTTCACGATGGTGCCTTTTCTTTAGAGTCTGGAGCCTATGCCTTATAGTAGCGAGATCAAAAACCTAGAGAAGAAGGTAGACAAGAACTATTATAGTAACGTCGACGGTTCACCTTTGATAGGAAAGTGTCTCTGTACTAAATTGCGCTATCTTTTCAATTCATTCGAAGTACTAAAAGAGAAGCACCCAATGCAACAATCGTTTCTGGCTCCTTGAATAGTCTCTATTGAATTCAGTAGTTAGGGTGAAGGTCAACCATCTGTGGGGACACAAACGCTCGGATCTCAAGGTCGGAGGAAGAGGAATAAGAAGCTACCTCCAACACCAACATCTGTGACACGAAGCAGTCCACTGGGCTCAACCTTTGCAAAAAAACCTGCAGAGAAGACATCCGAGTAGTCGGGTCCAGGAGAATTGAGTTATGTAGATTTGATGGCAATGGTGCCCTAAGCATTGCAGACGAACCGCAGACTAGACTTCAAAACTGTGAGTGCGGTCTATAAAAAGTTTTGGGAGACATGCATGGATGTATATTTTTTAGGGGTGGATGAAAAGAAAGTGCTTCCCCTCGAGCAGTTGATTGAAGCACCCGCTCAATTCAACATCCGAGTCTTAGAGACCCATTTGGTGGAGTCCATGATGAACTAGCTTGTCAACATCCCAGACAAGAGCACCAAACAAACCCTCTGCGTGATGCTAGTTGGTCCTACAAAGAAGCCAACAAAGTGGGAAGATATTCAACATGGATTGTTCTACATCATCAACGGTCAGCATAGCGTTGCTGCTAGCAGGAAGATGATGGAGGAAGATAGCAGGATTGACGAGACGTCCCAAAAGGAGTTTGAGAAGTGGAATTGTTTTATTGTGTGGTCAAATGATGTTGAGAAGTTGCAGTCCATCTTCGCCTATTACAATTGCGTTAACCACTTTCAAGCAATACAACCGTCCTAGGCGACTAACATTCTCGGAGCAAGAACCGTATGGGTGAACATGGGTAGCCCAAAGAATCCAAAGGACGCAGTTGCTATAGGAACAGTCCAAATGGCCCGATGAAATAGAGAGTCATTCAAGCAAACAACAAAATTTAGGGTGAATAATTCAAATCGGGTCGACCTGAACTGCAATAGTAGTAGTGCCATCTTCAATGCGCAAGTGCCTATGAAGCATAGGACAACTGAGCAATTGATTTTTTGAATATTGTCTTCATTTATTCGAAGCTTGACACGTTGTTGAATAATGATATGTAGGAGTTTGAGAAAGTGATGCATCAACGCTTTGCTATGATAGATGTGAACAAGAATCACATGCTATCAAAGAAGAAGGGGGCGGAAGATAAAATGAGACTTATAAACAAGCTAAAGATTATTACCGCACCTGCCCATGTATATAATTTGTGGAGTGAAGTCATCACCAACTCTATGCACGGATAGCTCTTCAATCCAGACACGCTCATGAAGTTCAACGAGAAAGAGAACTAGAAGCAGGAGAGTTGCACTCTTAGTCAAGATTATTTCAAGCCATTAGGAAATCTCAGCTATGATGACTTGGGGAAGTTGGCAAAGCATATTTTGAATTAGTTGGGAGTCAAACGCACCCTCAAGTATCCGAAGGTGACTATCAAAGCGATATCGTCGGTCCTCGATAGCTATTATAGTACTAAGGAGTGGGTGGAGTGTCGAAAACGAAAGCAACTGGTGAAGAGAGAGCTTCACCAAATTGACCCAAACCTTGGATTGTTCAACACCAACAACGAACTTATAGTTTCCAACTGGAGGGAATTCAAGAGAACCTGCAGTATTACAAGTGCAACTATGAACGTGTTGTTAGAGAGGCCCAGTGAGGCTTTTTTTGCACAAGCAAAGCAAGTGAAGACCAGAAACAAAACAGCTACAGAGATATCACCTTTAGTAGTAGAGTTTTTTAGAGTCTTCCTCGAGAAACAGAATCATTTTGTAGCTCCAACTAGCATCACTTATCTCCGACCCTACCGAATTTTGGAGAATAAGCATTTGTTGTGGCTGTGCATGGCATGGACTAGCACCACGGCCAGGGAGGTGAAGTTGGGGGTCATTGACTTCATAACTATCCTGGGCATATTGTAGAAAGAGAATTCCACAATGGAGAAGACATTCTTCTACAAAGTCTTGACCTCCATGGAAAAAATGAAGCAGCCTCTCTTGGAGGAAGTGAAGTCCTAGTTATTTATTTGTGATGATGAGAAGGACCAGGCCCAAGTTCTTGCATATGTCGAGAGGAATGAAGTTCTTAAGACTTTCCACATGCAATGCGCAGATTATTATTCAGCAAAGAACGAACATCTAATGGATTTGC
The DNA here is from genome assembly GCA_963920665.1 of Straminergon stramineum. Lineage (NCBI taxonomy): Eukaryota > Viridiplantae > Streptophyta > Bryopsida > Hypnales > Calliergonaceae > Straminergon > Straminergon stramineum. The sequence continues at coordinate 16,232,059 of OY987273.1, forward strand.
TAGCAAACAACGCTAAGGCGCTCAAGAAAGTGCTGCTCATGTTTCTTCAAAGCCTGGATAATGTGTACAAAGCAAGAATATATCCGAAGTTCATAGCTCCAGATACACTGGTGTACAAAGAAGCATGAAGATACAATGAGCTGCCTTTCAAAATGTACAATATGGAGCTCAAAATGGAATTCTACCTATGGGTTGTGAAGAAATTTTGTAATCGAGAGTCTAGTGTCTTCTCTGTCTTTGTTGGTGGCAAATTGACGTGTGTTGCATTGGTAAGTGACAGAATGCAATTTAGATCGGTTCGACCTGATCTGCACTATTGGACGTAATTCATTTAGTTTCTCCAGCAATCAAATTTCATAGAATGTCACCATTTATTATACTTCATGCTTATTCAGGTCGGTTCAACCTGAAATGCAATAACCACGTAATTCTAAACTAGACATTGATGTGAACACATTGCAGATGAGTTCAGTAAATGTATACATAGTAGTTCCAGACATCGAATTTGACTTGTGGAGCGACATTGCTACTCTAGCATTGAAGCTCGACAAAGACAATTTCCTGGACATTGGATACCTTGTTGATGCCACACAGTTTTCGGCAGTGATGGGGTTACAGTCGACACCTTCTTCAACTAGGATGAGGACTAGGTCTACAACAGGGTCCTTGAGTAGTCGGGTAGAAAAGAGGAAGGCTGCAATCTATGATGAAGAAGAGGAAGACAACGATGAGGAGGAGGGCTCTAATGATGAAGCAAGTCTTGATGACATGTCGACTACAGGTCGATCTGCCTTCCAAGATCCACCATGGTCGTCTACCTCTTAAGGATTGCACGCTTCAAGAGGAGTGTGTGCTACTCCAATGACTCCTTCCTCGAATACGTGCCCGACAAAGAAGAGGAAGGTAGACCCCATGAAGTTTGTTGTAGAAATGTTAGCTTCTCTTATGAGGCAATAGGAGAGTATGTGTCTGGACCAAGTGGAAGATACGGCGGAGAATAGAAGGCTCTAGGAGGAGACGAATTGAGGGTTTGCTTCCTTAACAAAAAGTATGATTATGAAACAGAAGCAGAACCGAGAAATGTGGCAGCAATATTTGAACAAAAATGAAGCCACGTTGATAGCATCCCTACAGCCTACCTCTACTTCGCAACAATGCTTGATTCATAATTAAGCTAGTGGATCAAACGATAGCGCAGTGTTTGTTCCGCAAGAGGCTACAAAAGTGTTTACACCACTTCCTACTAGCGCCCAAGAATCTAACCCTCCTCCTCCTACCAATGATACTGATGCAGGTCCATCTCTCCTGTTAGAGAAGACAAAATCCACCAATTTAGAGGTTGCTATGCACGAGGTGGCTGAAGTTACACCAAGAGATATGGAGGATGCCGGCACCAAGCCAAACCTGCTTGTGGAACCAGCCAATGTAGTACTCGAACTGGATACGGTTCTTGGCGAAGGTTCACTAGCAAGTTCTGCTCAATAATCACTCGATGTCATTTGTTTTAGCTCGACTCGAGCTGATTTGTATCATTGGGTGTTATATGTAGATATAGTATAGGTTTAGGATTTTTGCAGTGGAGAGACATGTTTACCAATGAACTATGGAGTGTCAGAGTTTAAATTTTAATTGTATATATTCAAACTCAATTCCTGAGCTAGTATTATATAGCACTCACACAGAGTATCATTTTGTAAATCATGAATTGCAGGGCCACTGAATTTGCCAATTGTCTCCGCATCACCGTGTGCACCTACTATATAATCACATCCTCTATCATTTCCTCTCTCTGTAACTAAAGATGAAGTCCATCGGAGCACGGCCCCCAGAGTTGAAGTGCAGAATGTGGCTATTGTTCAAGAATGAAAAGCAGCCTTCACAATACCTTGTAGATCCTTTGAAAAACAAGTAAGCGTCAGTCTTCTATCTGTTCATACTTCGATTGGTCCTTGTATATATTGCCACTGTGCTCTACCATTTGTACTTTTTGGTGAGTACCAATTTCTATGTGATTTCGCTATACGTCTGGAATGAGACAATATAGCATTATAACTATCTACGCATTCGCCCGTTTGATGGTAGGAATCCGGTCCTCCATCTGGTCTTGGAGGAACTTCGGAGGGCGTCAATCGGCCATTCAGGTCTAGGGTGGTAGAGAAGTGGATCAATGTTATCTTGGACCTAAATGGCATTCTATGTGTTTGTGAAGATTGGAAGTCCAAGGGGTTGTCGCATAAGCGCTTCAAAGACTCCTCAAGATTGCACTCAGCCATAGAACCCGCTTTAGTAGAACCAAAGGTTGTGTGGGTGAGACCCACTTGCTTTGATTTCCTCTCAGAGCTAGGAAAAATTGTAGTGATATCGGTGTGGAGTTCTATGAAAAAGTCCACCACTGAGATGATTTGCAAATATCTTCTTCGAGGCTTAGTGGGACCCTTTCTTATTCTTGGGCAAGACTCTTGTCAAACTATTAAGAACAAAGATAGAGCCAGAAGGTTGTCTTCCTTGAAGGAGCCATGGACAAATAAAGACTTGTTCTTGAAAAATCTAGATATGTTATTCAATGGCTCTAGAGGAAGCTTTAGTGCCAACAATACTGTCATTGTGGACGACGGCCCAATAAAACATATAATGAACAAGTCTGATAATGTCATTCTACCAAACTCTTAGAGTTATAGGGGAAATGGTCCGAGGGATACTTTTCTACTTGAAATACTGCTTCCTTGGTTTAAGCGTCTACATGTTGCTCATGATCAAGGGTTGAAGTCATTAAGGGAAAACAGTCCAAGAAGAATTGGGCGGCAAATGCTATGCGATGAAAGGAATCGAAAAGAATACAACAAGCTCATGGACGTAGTTTGTGCGTCTTCTAGTGTAAATTAGGTTAGCTCCTAAAGAGCTCAATTCAGATTGGCATGGTTTCATTAGACTTTCATTTCAGCTCGACACGACTTGAATTGTACATATTTGTTAACATAGTTATGAATGAAATTGTTTCTTGGTTTCATGGATGCAATAGTGTTCATGCATTTACATTGGTTTGACGTTAGTCCTTTGATACATGTCCGAGCAAACTCACGCATGTTGTGTTCTTTGTTTTTACGCATTTGGATAGACCTTTGTTTTAATTTTAGTTCTTATCAGATAATTGGCACTCCGACGACCCATGTCCTAGGAAGTGGACTTGCTTGCACAGCGTCCGCAGACTCCATCTGGGTCTATAGGCAATACTTAATCCTCAGCACTAGAAACTTCCTGGGATCAGCAACTATCGCGAATTCCACGATGGACTTCTCACCGAAGCCTATCAAGGACAATGTGGTTGACAGCCCTCCTAGTGGAAGGAAATGACACCACTCTCATGCTCCCCATCTCCATTGTGATCTATGGGCCATCCTACCTCAGTGACACCCTCCGACAAAGTCCCTCAGAGGAAGCTTTATGAGGACTTGGGATGTCAAGTCGCTCCAGCAGTGTTGAAGTCTGAGGTTCCATCTATGACACACCATTCACTCCCCAATATAGCACCTTGGATTCCACGACACCACGTACCGTCTAAAGGGGGGCAAATGAAGCAGTTGCACGATGGAGTATCTCGCAGTTGCTACTCGACTCCAATTTGGGATGCATGGAAGCGGAAGTCATTGGAGGCGTAGCGGCGGGACTATTGGCGTAAGTATAAAAAGATGGAAACAGGGTATAGTCGAGGACCAGAGATTTTGATGGCAGTTCAGTAAATCAAGAGCAAGTCACACTCGTAATAGTTGTCTATATGACAAATTTTGTTTTTGTAAATAAATGATAGCAATGATAGATACTACATAGAACCCTATGTGAGATACAAGGATGGCTTCTTTCATGGGATCGTATGCCCTAAATCTAGGAAAAAATTTTGTACATTGTTGCAATCCTCATACTCAAGGATATGATGTTAGAGACTATGTTGAAGGCATCTGCACCAATGAATGCAGTCCTTGATCTATTACAAACTGGGTATTCAAATTAAAGCACCTCATCTTCGTCAGTTGGAGCAGTCTTGCAAGTAGATTGCTTGTGAATATGAGGGCATGGTAATTGAATAATGAAGTGGATGTTGAACTTTGACTGGATCTAGGCAAGGAAGTTGTAGAATTAGAAATATGCAGGCGTCACTATAAGCATTTTCATAAACAGCAATCTAAAGAAGACTGTGAGGATTGCAATTTATGAGAATGCTCAATGGCGTCTGGATATTTGTTTTTCTACAACTTCCTTGCCTAGATCCTGCCAAATCTCATCATGCTCTTCATTCTTCAATCACCATGCCCTTGTCTTCTCAAGAAATCTACTTGCAGTGTCTAACACGTTTGATGGAGATCAAGAACTTAGTTGCTAGGAATGTAACTTACAATAGGCCATGTGTGTACAAGGATTTGTTGATAATATACATATAATACATAGTTATTTGCTTATGATGTTTCATTTATTGGATTACAATTCACATTTATTGCATGATGTTTTGAAATTTTGTATTTCTTCAAAGGTTTTGTATGTGATTGTTGTGCTTTCTAGAGTCAAGGGACCACGTATTATTTTCACATTTACAATAAATAGTACGTTTAAAACTCTTATTTAAGTGGAAAACTCTCATTTTAATGAATATGATGTTTAGGTCCAAAATATTGCAAGTGGCATGTGTCACTTTCTAAAAAATGTAAGAACCATGCGGGCTTTTTCCACTACATCTGTCACCGAGGCTTGCTTTCCCTAATCTTTAAGCAACAAATTCAAGGCGTGCACCACGCAACCTTGAAAAGAAATATGTGGATACTTCTCTATTATAATTCTACACCCTAAGGAGTTTACAAGAGCATTGTCCATTGTGATTTGTACCACATTCTCCGACCCCACCTTCTGTTTGAATTCATCCAAAATAGTTACCAAATACTCTGCATTTTTTTCGAACCCACTTATATCCATGGATCCCAAGAATTTCTCCCTCGCAGAAGACACAAGCATGGCATTCACCAATGGTTGATTTGTAAGTGAGCTCTATCCATCAATAGAAAGGGTTGCACCAGATTTTCTTATACTATCCTCAGTCCTCTTATGTAGCTTCACCTCAAGATCTTCCTTTGCTTGGTCCAACAATTTTGTTCGTAGGGCAAGATACGATGGAGGGTTGTATGATTTTTTGAACTTTGCTGTCTTCTTTACTACTTCTTTGAATGCCATAGATTGAGAAACTGCAAATGGTATGTTTGCCGAATAGAAGCAATTAGTCCATACCGCATCCAAATTTCATATGTCTACTTCTTCAAAACCATCTACTAGTCGGCTTGTCTTTGAGGCCTACTCGTGGAAGACGGTAGGGTTGGACATTGTCCACTTGATGTTTTAGCATTAAGATTTATCTTTGAAGATGCATGACCTATTTGTTCTGGCATTGGGCTTGAATCTTCTTGTGTTGAACGTAGTGAGTCCCTTCCATTTGAGATGTTGCTAGCAACTCTCACTATATTTTGGCCATCCACGTTGTTAAGGGCCAATGTTGGTGGAAACATCCTTTTACAAAGGCCAAAAAGACTCTGAATTGATGATGTCAATTTTAGACTTAGGCTTATTTCTTTGTCTCGAACACCTTCTTTGCCTTCATATCCCAGGTGACTCAACATCTGGCTCTTCAGATTTGCAAACACCAAGTCACATGCCTTGCATTGCACTTTACCGCTTGATGGAACACTATACCAACTACAGAAGCCCTTACTCATTGTGAAAAGCTTCCTTCAAGTTCAAGTTTCAATCCCATCTCAAGTTTCAATCAATCGATCAAGTCACATATATGAAATATAATGTATATGTGAAGCCTTGGAAACCGGAGTCCCCTTGTCCATTAAACTATACATTACCAAGCAAGAGACACAAAAATTGCAGCTCCTAGCCCTTGGAAATCTTAACATTCCATTTCTTAAGAGTGCTTGCAAATGTCTTCTTCCTTACTCTTATACTTTTGAGCTACTGAGTGCCCTATGGTTTGAAAGTTATCGTTGGACAATTGCCAACAGATGAGCGGATGGGGTGGACAGGCTATCTTCTTTAAAATTAGTTTTGTAGTCTAGGGTGGCGAGGGTGTATGGATTATTAGATTATCCTTTATCAAAGGGTTACAAAACAAGTACAAAGTGGTACAATAAAATATTCATTTGAATTTTGAACGAACAATAAACTAGAAATTGGATATACCATGTATCCTTGAATTCAACATAGTCAAGTGAAATTTTAATAATGAAGCAAACATATATATATAATGAAATGAAATGAAAACATATTTTCCTTGCATACATGTATATGCATTACAAGTACATCTCCATGAATACAGTGGATGATGTCGTAGTTGTGAAAACTTCTAAAACACACAATGCATAATTATATTTTCAACGCCACAAATATAACTATGTAAGTCTATGCTATAAAATTCAACATTTCCCTCATAGTTTTGGCCACCATTATTTTCCTCCACATGACGAGATGTCCCCTCCTTCTCCATGAGTCTTGTACTTGTTCGACGAGGGTGCGAGTGAAGACTATGTCTACCACTTGTCCCTCCAAGGCTAGCTTCTACCTCCATGTCAACCCTCTCAAATTGTCGTTTTGTTTCCAGAGAGTGATCATCCTCTTTTTCAATCTTCCGTTCACTCTTCTTTAGAGTTATGTCGACTTTGTTGGCCTTCAAAGCCATCACAGCACGATCCACATTGTCGCACCCTTTAGTAACACTTACCCCTTAAGTTCACCTTCCAATGCTTTCCAAGCACTTAACACTTTAGTGACACCAAGGGTCACACTCTCCTAACACTGCACATGCCACGCACCTCCAATGTTAGGTTCCAACTCGAGTTATAGGATTTCCCATTCCTTTGTGACTCCCAACACTTCCATTCCAACCTTTAACTTCCACAAGACACCGGGCATGTCATTTGATGACATGGGGCGGAACTTCAATTGATGTCTAAGCACTTGGTGGAGGCACTACTCCCCATCGGTGCTAACCACCCTTGAATGAGACTCAACTTCCCACTAGGCCCAACCCAACTCATTTCGGAACTCACCAAACAAGACACACACCATGGCCTAGTGTAGAGTGGGATACCGTCCAACCGGTATCAAGGAGTGCACAAGCACTCTACGGTAACACATAAGTGGTGGTGAGGCTCCAACACTAACCTCACCACCCGGGGCCACTTAGACTCACCATGGCACCATCTAAGAAAGAGGAGGGAGACCACCCCTCCTCATAGTACTCTTTGTGGGATTCGGCACCCCCCCATACTAGAGGTCACCGGGAACCCTCAAGGTGCTCCCCATCTTGGAAGACCACCTAATTCCAAGTGGTATCCCCCAAACTGGACCTCCAAAGACTCCTGATCTTTCCATCGAGATAACTTTTAGCTTCGATCTCCAAATCCCAAGTGCGAGCCCACTTTCGTGATCTAAATTTTCATAGATCATTGTGGACTATTCACTTTCCCCAATACGACAAGTATTGAGGAAGTTATAGCCCTCCAAAGGTACAAGTCCCTTGGGAGGTGTAGTTCTCCGGGGCTCCACCCTCTTTGGATGCTTATAACTTATATCTCATAGCTTGTCTCTTCATGAGCCTTAGAATTCTAGAAATTTTGTCTTCTTAGCTTTCCAATGATATGCGGCATGCCCTATTTGGCTCAAAGGAATCCTCCCAAACCTTGTTTCCCACATCCCCATGCCTCGAGACGCAACCGGGACACTTCTAACTTTGAGGAGCCATAACTTTTGACTCCCAACTCGGATTCTTGCGTTCTTTGAACCCATGGACGCGTCTTCTCACAAGCTTTCCAAGCATGTGCAACACGCTCCCCTAATTCATCTGGATCAAAGCGCTGCAACACTCTGACCACTTGGGATTGTTAGTCTCCCTCACCCCATCTCTTGCAAGGCTTGGGGAGTCACCCCCAACGTCCCCCTTGCTCACCAAGGTGGCATGGGCATGCCTTGTAATGAGGGTTGTGACACACATCATCCATCAATTTTTTTATTGTTGCATCCTCACATTTCACATGGAGCCGAAAGGGACATTTTCCTCCCCTAAATAAGACCACAACTTCATTATAACCTCATTCATTTTGTGTCAAATGCTTTGGCAACATCTTCCATTTTATTTTTTGTCATTGAGTTACTGTATAGGTCCACCACGAAACCAACTTTTGTTGCTTCTTCTAATTTTGATAAAATGAAGGCCCGCCCTACCAATTCCGTATTGTATCCCTCTAATTGCTTAATGACCTTAGGATTTCACTCCACCTCCACCAAGAGGTCATTTGGACCTTACTTCATCCATTCTTTTTTAGGAATTCGGAAGAATTTTTGATGTTGTGAGTTCTAATGCCCTCCCATGCTACGACAAAACAATTTTGAAGACTTGCTATTAGGAATCCCAAAGGCACGCAATTCTACCTCCACATCTCGTGTCATCTAGAAGAACTTATCTTTAGGGGTGGTAGGGCCATTGGACATCTCATGGGATTGTTGTTTAGCATCCTACTTCATTGGTTTTCCCCAATGCAAGTAGTTTTGGAAGTTGTGTAGCCCTTGGTCAAGTGGAAGGGTCCACCTATTGTATTCGTGTCCCGATGGCATACAATGCAAAATCCATAGTATTTCATACAACCTTGGACTTAAAGAAATGTGACACTCCAAACAACGACGTTGAAATTCCACTGATCTTTGAATGCAAAAGTCATGGAAAGTGTGGCGACATTGACCCAATGCTATAGCTCCTTCAGGCCCGAAACAACCTTGACAAAGAAAACAATGACCTTCCAAGATGGGAGTATTCAGGAAAACTACCCAACTCAAGTTGTTTGTCGTGTTGATGGAAGTGAGCTGACAACGTACTATAAGGGACCCATCCTTTTTCTAGTTCCAAGGCCCAATTGATGTTCTTTGTATCATTCATATCATAGGTCTTGCCCTAGTTTAAGTGCTCATACATTCTATCCATGTTCCCCCAAACCGTAAGTTTTAAATTAGGGTCCTTTCTTTCGTCCTCTAACTTCTCCGCAAAACGCAAATGAGAGCTCCTCACATTCTTGTATGCTGCATCTGATTTGAGTACATACCTCAAGAGCCCTTTTATGAGACTAAATGATATAGAGGATTGTTCCTGGAGTTGCCTCGTCCACATCACCCAACATAAGTTTGCCTTTTCCATTAGAAGGATTTCACTTAGGAACTCTACTTGTTCTATTTGTTTCATTGTGGACTCGGCCTCATTCTTTGCTCGGATTGCCAAATCCAATTGATGCTTTAAGTCTTCAACTTTATAGTCTTTTGTTTCTGTAGAAGCATCTTAGACAGAGGAAAAACCTAAAAGTTTAGGGCTCCCAATAGGCCATGGGAGTTCAATTATCGCATCCACGGCTTTGCCTTTGTAAAGAGGAAGAGAGAGTTCATCGCTCTCTTGAGTTGATTGACTTGCGTGTGATAAACTTGCTCTGCCATTCCATTGTTCAACTGCCTTCTCATTCTCCAATATCAACAATGTTTTGCGAAGCCGTTCTAACATCTCCTTAGATGTCTTCAAGTCCAATGCCAATTTCTCATTTGTAGCCTTTAGATCTTCATTCATGAGCTTCAAAGTCTCATTTTCTTCCTGGAACCTCTTATTGTCATTGTTCAAGGTCCTCCAATAGACACAATTGGACACCGTTTCATATTGCTTCTACAATATCTCATATTTTGCCTTGAGGTCATCATGGTCTTCCTTGGAATAACACACCTCCCTCAATTCTTGATTCTCTTGTTCAAGAAAAACAATATGCTGAAGCTCTTTCACTTTCTCATCCTGTAGTTTGTCTGCAAATTCGACAAACTTCCTAAAAGCCAAAGCACCATGTAAAATGGATGGCGTCATTTTAGAAAATGTATCCATTATTTTTGCGTGGGCATGTGTCACTACAGCCACAATTCTAGTTGTACATAATAGTGAATAAGCCGTTCCAAACATCTTGCCAAATCCCATTGTTGCCTTGCTTGAAGTAGAATTGTGCCCTTCATTTGTAGTGTTTCCTTCATTACTCGTGCCACCTTCATTTCCATTGGCAGTTGCACCTTACCCAATTTCAAATTGGTTCCATCGGAGGGGACATTGCAACAAATTCTCCAACTCTTCCAATGGAGGCATCTTTTGCAATGACTCTAAATCCTTCAGACCCAACAACACCAGCAATGGATGGTCTTCCAAATTTGGTGTCTCTTCGTTGTTGTGGACAACAACCTCGTTCTCTGAGTCCATCCATGTACCTATTAGTTCACTAGGGTACTCTTCATTCTTGTTTGGTAACGTTGGTACTTCATTTGTTGAGCTTTGAATTGGGCTTGGTCTTCTCGTTGAGTGAACGGGTGAAGGAACATTGAACATGATGTCTTTGGCATTGCTGTTCAAAAACCTATCAATAATATGTGTGTCGTAGCAATTTCTTCTATAAAATCCTCTTCCTTTTGCTTTCGTGGCTTCAACGTTGATCCATGTTCCGTGGGACGAGGTGACTTTTTTGGAGTGTTCTCCACCCGCACCCCTTTTGTCACGTTTAGTGTAGGATTCAAATCTTTTGATGGAGTCCTAAACCCCTCTCCCTCCACACCTACTGAAAAAAAAGTGCTCCTTGCTTTGGTGTTACATGGAGTACTTGACTCTACCGCCTTCTTTTATCCATGCACAACTTCCGCACTACGTACTTTGGATTGAAGAGGGATGTGAATGTGGTCAACATCATTCTTTGACGCGACATTTGCTTCATATGCTCTAGGGAATTGTGCCTTTGGATTGAATGTATCAAGAATGTCTTTCTAATGTTGACCAATTGCAAGTGGAACTGACGCTACCATAGAGTACATGCTCCAATCCACCTTGCGAGCCAAAATCTGTTCAACATGAACCATGCTTGCCAAGCTGTACTTAATTCTACCCTTGCTCATAGCCTTGTTTGGAAAAAGGGTTTGCCACACCTCCATGGAGCGATGGACAAAATGATCATTGAGACAATTTGCCGGTTTAAAATAATATTCACGAGTGTGAAGAGTGTGACAATCTCGAGGCCACAACTTCCCAATGTGATACATTTTTATATATTTTTTGCATAGTTTGAAGGTCTAGTACTCCACATCCTCCGTCTTCCAATCGATCTCCGCCTTGATGTTGACGTCATCCAAAATATCAAAACGCAACTATTGTTCCACCCCCTCTGGTTTAGATCTTTTGTTGCTTTCAACTACAACACCATCCGCCCCTATCATGACTGCTTGATCGTTGAACGTCCCTTTGGAACTTGAAGTTTCCATTTTCCAACTTCACACCCATGAACCAATTCTTAGAAAATAAAAAATGAATATCATGTTTACATGTCTGTAGGTAACCAAGGTAGTAAATCCAATGTGTAATGAAAGATATTTGACTCCCACTCTCTACCACGTAGGAGCAACTAGCGCGTGAAGCAGTAGTAGCACATCTAACGTGGCAATGATGCCCAAATGGGAGAGTGAAAGTGAGGAGAAAGCCCGTGGCTGTCCACCAATATACCCATTTGCTTCCAGACCTAGAATAGGTCCAAGACCGGACCTATCTCAAACCACATGGATGTGGCTTGAGCCAACGGACAGCCAACCCGACAGCGAGGCGGACAGCCCGACTACAACATACGAATGATTGCTTCAACTAGAGTAGCGATCCTTCCCACCAAATTTGAAAAATTTCAGGGACTTTGGAGGCCATGACGCATCAGATTCTCTTAAATACATTTTTCCAGCTAGTGAGATTCTTCTTGATACCCTACAATTACACAATTTCAGTATCCAATGTTTTTCCCTTTAATCAAGCATATTAGAAATATAAATAGAGAAGTTATGACAGGAATTCAAGTATGCATTTAGAGAGCTTGAAGTTTACTAGTTTAGGGTGAAACTCTTAACCCTAGATCCTAAACCCTACTAACCCTTGAACCCTTATCTACTCCATTTTAGCAAATGACATCATTATTAGAAGATTGCAAATATGGGTTCAAAATTGAAAATTATTTGATTTATTTTGTATAAACTAGAGATGTTGGACAATGGAGATTGCAAAGGTTATAAAATTAGAAAAGCTACAATATCATTGATGAATGATGAAGTGAAAGATTATAAGGTTGAAGGGTGAGATTGACTTAAGTATTTTGAATTCTCAAAGCTCCATTGTTTCATCATTTAGCAAAATGGATTTCAACCATGTTTTAATGAATTTATTGTTTGATAGGATTTGATTAAAGTTCTTTTTAAACCCTAAATGCCCAAAGCACAAAATTCAAGTGTTCTAAAAACTTTGAAGTTAAATAAAATCGAACAAAAATACCAAATTGTTATTATTAATAGTTTATATTTTAATTATTTGTGGAAAATTGTTTTTGAAGTCTCATTTTAGGATCAACAAGGTGAACAAGCTGATCTTCTTATCTTAAAAATGAATGATTATGTTTTTTCTATTGAAGACTTTGTGCAAGGATGCCCATTGCAATCTTCAATTCCCGTAGTGTTGAGGGCTCTTGGAAATTAGCTCAAATACACTAGATCTAAGGTCTTTCAAGAAAAATCACTTTAGAAAATAGAAATTCATTTTAAAAAATCGAAGATGAGATTTTGATTTTTTAGATTTTTGAAAAGACATAGGTTCATTGGGTTTGTGCATGCTAACTTGCTAAGCCCTATAATTCTTTTTGTGATGAACTTTTGAGAATGTACATGCAAATAGAGAAATGAAGAATTTTCATATTTTTTACACCCTCATGATCAAGCATTAAAATCTTTTATTCTGAAAGTGATATTATTATGGGTTTTTTTCCTATGTGATCTCTAACATGTCTAGTTTGAATTTGTACCATTACAATTCAAAAGGAATTGGTATAATTTATTAAAATGTTGAGTTTGTGTTCAATTTAGAGCAAATTTCAAGAAGCTCCACACATGCCTTGGGCATGTAGGGGTTAACATAGAATGATAGATAAACAAATCACCTTTCCTAGAAATCTAGAAATCTAAAATGTTATTGTCCTTTCAATCTTTATATGGGAGAGAAAGTTATAACACATTGACCCAACTATACAACATTTGAAGAAGACTTGGTTTTTAACTTTTAGTTTGGCATTCACAAAAAAAATCCTCAAAGGACCTTAGATTTAAACCAAAAGATTTTTAAAAAGACGTATTTTTATGTACATAAAATGCTTTAAATCATTCCATCTTAGATTTGTTTTGCAAAACTTAGAGAGAACCTTAATTTCTAAGTGATCAAAGCATGTTCTAAATTAAATAATTTGTAGAATTCACTAGTTAATTCTTAAAGGACCAAGGCCATTTTTCTGTGAAAAAACACTCAAAACCGTCAATTCTGTTGTGTTCATGCTAGAGAACTAAAAGAATAATTTTTTTAGAATCTAATGGTAGGATCTTGTACTTTACTTGTCTCAAACCAAGTGGTAAAAATTTCAAGGTTTAGGGCGGTGCAAATCGAAATATATTAGCATTCAAAGTTATTTTTTCAAGGAGATGCTCATATTGACCGGAAAACAAGATTGTTCATAACTTTCACATCACCAATGTACATGGAATGAATCAAAGCTTCACATGTAGACAAGAATATAATTTCTAAGAGCAAAAAATTTGAAGAATGTAATTTCAAATTTTTGTGAATTTATTTTTTTGCCCTTTGATATGAAAGTTATATTTAAGATGGCATAACTTTTGCTCCAAGACAACGATTGAAAGAAAAATTTATTCCCACAAAGGCACAAACCTAATCCGTTTTTCTATCTTATAAGAAAGTTTTAAAAAGTTTCAATAAAAATTGAGGTCCTAGGAAGTAGGAACTTGCCCAAAATCCATTTTGTCCCCCAAGGGGACAATGGTCCTTTAGGGGTAAACTCCATTTTAGGATGAATGATTTTTTGTCCTCACGCTCCCAAAAGACAGCACATTCATTGGCATAACAATCTCATAATTCACATTAGCATCTATTAATTAGTTAGAATGTCCTAGAATCTTTAACCTATGTGTAGTGAACAAATTTTGTAAGAGTGAAACTTTGAGTGTCTTTGTTGATATATTTAATTATTTTACACTTTGAACTCAATGTTTGATCATGCATTCATGTAGAGTTAGTAATTCTAAGCCCTTTAGTAAAAAAAGAATAAATTTCAAGCCCTCCATTATAATAAATAAAAATTGAAGTGAAAGGGGCTCAAAGTCTGCATAATTAATAAATATAAAAGTGAAATATGCAAAAATGGAAAACCATGTTTCATTCACTTTACATATCATAATGTTGCAAACTACATTGTTGAAGGCTTTAAAGATTCTTCCACACATTGTCATTTTCAGTTTGTCATGGTACTATAATATAAGATGTAAAAAGTTAAATATTCCCTCACCCCTAAATTTAAAAAATAATTCTTTCGCTCTTCACTATTATTATTTATCAATGCTATATAACTAATGTAAGTGTCAATTTTGAGTGGTTTCTTATAAAACAATGGGTTGTGAACTAAAGGGGTTATGTGTTGCAAATAGAGTCATACTTCGTTTTTGGTGTTACAAACCTTAATATTTGTGGAAAAAATGATTTACAAGGAAGATGCACTTTAGATTTTCAATGAAAAAATTTGAAATGGGATTTGTAAGTTTAATTTGGATCCATCAAGTCTCTATTGAATTTGCTTTCCATCTTTCATTTTGTAGTTTGACTATTTGAACTTTGAAGATTCACTAACTATAAATTAGAAGTGGAAGCCCCGTTTGCCCACCACTTGTCTACCCATCGGCCTGTCCGTCGGGCGAACACACCTCCCATTTGCTCTAATCGTCCGGACTGTGCAATGTGATAGGCTGAGGCATTCTGGCCACTGGATCTTCCCGTCTGCCATCCGCTCGTCCGATTCGGATAGCGATGTTAGTCTAGGCGGACAGTATAAAGGGAGGTGTGGATGGCTCAGTCTATACAATTGTTTGCCTTTCGGAGTGGGTTGATCCAACGCCAATTGATATCTGTGCGCCCCTTCCGACTTGGAGTGTGATCAATTGTGAATGAATTAACTTAATTTACTTATAATTTTTTAATCACCTTCTAAATTTTGAAATTTATAAACTTCTCATTCAATCTTTGGATTAAGAGACGACAAGACAGGTTACCATGCCTTCTAAAGGAATTCCCAATCCTTTCAAAAAAAGTACAAAGGGGAAATCACAAGGCATGGATTGGGATACTTTTCTCAACGAATTCAAGGTAGCTGAAGAGGATGGCAATATGAGCCCAAAACTTCAAATTGGTAATGATTTTCGAATTGTTTGAATCCTCCACATTGTTTGGCAGTATTGGCTTTCATGAAAAGCACTAAATCATGACATTATGAGAAGTGCAATTCTTTGTGTTGATGGTTGTTGGATTGGCAAGTTTTTGTTTTAAATTGTATGGTTTGTCAATAGATTATGTATGGTTGAAGATATTGAAGAAGGCAATGTAAATGGAACCCTTAAACTTTTGTAAGTTTATCACTTCATTAGTTGAATTCAAATTAGCCTTTGAAGAACTATATTCCCCTCGGTGTTAAAATGAGCTTTGGTGAATTGGGGCGGTTTTCATGACTTCAATTAAGCCCATTTTTGGTTACAATTTGTGGAAGTTGTGCTTCAAATGGAATTATGAAATTTTAGGTAGGCATGTAGCCACATACAAGATGAATTTTCATTTTTCATTTTTTATCGTAAATTTCTAATAATTTTGTGAAGATAGAAAAATTCATAAGCTTTGTGGGAATATAATTTTTTTCCACTATCAATGGCTTGAACCCAAAGTTATGACTAAAGTGGCCAAGAAGCTCCTAATAGGGGACAAAAGCAGGAAAAACAAATTTGAAAATCTCTGAAGTGGAAAAATACAATCTTTTTTTACAAAGAATATAATTTTGTCGATTTGAAAAGCTTTCATTCATTTAATTTAGACTCCTTCTGAGGAAGTTCTAGGCATTTAGAGGACTTACAACATCTTCATGAAAGATGATTTTTTTTTTTTTTTGTTTCTTTTGTAGACCCTTAAGTCAAATAGTCAATTCTCCTCTTTAACCTCTAAATGCTGAAGGGAACAGATTATGGTGTTTCAAAAACTTGGAAGTTCAATAAAACATTAGAAACCAACCAAATTGCTATTATTATTAGTTTATATTTTTGGAGAACTCTTTTTGAAGTCTAGTTTTAGGATCAAAAGGTTGATCTTAAAAATAAAGGATTATGATTTTTCTATTGAAGATTTTGTGCAAGGATGCCCATTGCAATCTTGACTTCCTGTAGTGTTGAAGGCTCTTGGAAATGAGCCTCAAATACACTTGATCTTGGAGGCAAAAACAGTAAATTACATTAGAAATTCATTTACAAAAATTGTAGAATAGATTTTGAAAAATTGTAAATTGATAGGGGTGGTGCATGCTAGGCCCTATAACCTCACATTTTTTAGTGACCAACTTTTTAGAGTTCACATGCAAAAAGTGAATTGAAAAATTTTCATAGTTTTTACACCCTCATGATCAAAGATTATAATCTTTCAATCTGTAAGTGATATTATTATGTTTTCTTTTTCTATGTGATCTCTAACAAGTCTAGTTAGAATTTGTATAGTTGCAATTCAGTCGAAATTGGTACAACTTATGAAAATGTTGACTTCTTGAGTTCGTGTTCAATTTAGATGGAATTTCGGCCCGTTCACCCCATCGGCTCATCTAGTGGATGGGGTGCGACTCTAAGGTTCAATATCCCTGGATGTTTGGGAAGCAGCGGATGCAAACACTAGACGTCCGGGCATCTGTGCAACCTTGTATGGGGGATTGTTCTAGAGTAAGTACAAGGACAAGATGCGAAGGGAGACAAAAGACTCCTTCAAAGGATAATGCAATCACAACTTCTCGAAGGCTAATAAGAGCAAACCCTCCAAGCTCTAAGTAACCCAAGGTGGCTAGGGCTAAGGATTCAACATGCAAGGGGCCTACAAGACCTCAACAAAGCTTGAAAAAGAACAACAACGGGCCAAAAGTACCCCCAAAAAACACCATTCCAAATTTTTTGGCTTAAAAGGCCTAAATTCCAATATACGTTGGATCCAATGGACTCCAATACAACAAATGGGTTGAGAGGAGAAGGGGTGCCCTTTTATACTCTTTCCCAGGCATCTACCTCCTCTCATTCATCTAAGGTAACCCTCTCACTTTGGATTTTCATCCTCATCTTCAAAGGTTTTCACTTTCTACTTTGGTTCGTAAACCTAACTTTTGGTGATTAATTTCAAATCACAAATGGATTGCACCATTGGCTTCAAAAGGCCATTTTTAGTTTGGAAGAGAACCCCACCCCTTTTCTAATTCCAAAATCTCAATAAAACCTAGTGCCACCTTAATGCCAAAATTAAGTAAAAATTCAACTTTTGGAGTTTGACTTTTAAGACAAAAGTAACTAGCCTAGGCTCTTAAGTAAGTATAGGGGAGTAAGAATAGACCTATCTTTGACCTCATTCCGTTTCATATGCTTCTGTTTCACTAGTCAACTCCGCTATAATCTTTAAATTATATCGATTGTCAGAGAATCTAGTAGGTTTGGGTACTTTCAACTATTGGATTGCCCTGAAACTTGTCAAGGAATCTTATTATCATAAAAGAAGCTAGTCTAATTTTTCATGAGATTTTACTACCACCTAGGTAATTTCTAGGAATTTCTTGTCGTCAGTTTGGGTAGTTGACCGTTTGGAAGAGCATCTTTTGACTATCAAAAAATTACGAAACTTTTTGTGAAACCTCTCATAGAATTCCACAACACATGTGTAGGTTCATATTTTTACTCTACACATTGGCCTAGGGGGAATAAATTCCACCCCCTCATTTAAATATCGATGCTCAGGGAATCTTTTATGCCAAAGGAAATCTTGGCAAACCAGCTTCACCATTGAGATATTGACATGATTTTTATTCAAAGTCACGCTCTTTCCATTGTAGATTCTTCTATGGTTCCATCTTGGTATCATGAACTCTTACAAGTCAACAATTGGGATTTTGCTATTTCGTTGATAGAATGAGGAAATAAGAAGCTATTGTTGGGAACTGAACAAAATACCTCACTAGGTTCCCTCAACAAATTTTAGTCTAGAGATGTCTCTTGTATGCGGAGTTTGAGCCTATTCTACCAATAACATATAATTTTCCAATTTACCACAATTAGTCGAGTTCTAACCTATGTACAAGTGGTAGTTTGGGGTATTCTAACTATAATATTTTAATTTTAGACCAAATGCTATATTGATATGTAACATACCTATTTTGGTTCTACACTCTTTTTTGAGCTTTTTCTCTATAAAACTACACTCAAAATTATAAAATACAAAAAAAGAAAATAGTGAGTCCTCGTTGACGAATTAGGGTTTGATAGAGCAGCATGTGCATTTGTCCCTCGCCTCAATCAACCAAATATTTTCAACCTAGCTTGCCTATCTAGGATTGTTCTATTGAACGCATATTGGGGTTTGGGTGTGAAGTTGTTCGTCTAAAGTCACATGTCATATAAGTTGAATGTTCCATATACGAGACAAACTTATTGCATAAGGAATTAGGGTTTGAAATTTTTAGTCTGGGCAATCAAAAATTTCATCTTACATGGCGGGTTGTCAACAATGATGTAGAAAGCCTCCACCATGTTACCATGGGCAATTGTGGGTGAAGTGCGCAAGGGTAAGGTTGGATGACCGTGGGTCGAAAATCAAAGGCAATTGTGGGTCCAAAACCAAGGCGACTGCGGGTCTAAAATCATGGGTGACTATGGGTTTAAGGGCAACTATGAGTATAGAGGCCACCGCGGGTCTAAGGAAAAGGGTAATCTTGGGTTTAGCCTTTATGCAATGCTCAGGAATTTTTCTTTTCAGTGGACGACAAAGAACTTCTTACATAGGAAAAAAGTACAATTGTCCATCATGGAAAATTTGGGCCAAAAAGAGAGATCTTACTTAGTCTTGTGACCAAAAATGAGTATTTCCAAGTGGGGTAGGGTGGTTAAAGTACATCACGTCACACAATTCCATAGGGTATGATTTCCACACTCACTAGTCCATCCGTAAAAGGTTAGAGGCAACCTTGTGTGCCATTACAATTGCAAATGTGGCTATAACAACAATTTCAATGTAACTTATGATTTAGAATCCTTCAGTTTCCATTGCATTCTCCTAAGCCTTAAATTAACTACTTTATATTTTGTAGTCATTCGTAGCATGGTTGTTCGGCCGAACAACTCGACAACACGATGAACACGACGTCCAACACGTCTAGTAGACCCCCTTGTCCATCTAATAAAGTCAACTTTAAGGTTGACTTTCAAATAAAACACTTTCTATTTCCAATCTTGACATATTTGAGTTTCATTTTATTGAAGTGTCTCAATTTAATAATCACTTATTCCATTCTTAATTATGGATCATAAATAAAATGAGATTTTAAATTATCTCTGCTATTAGGATAAGGCTTTATTCATCAAAATTGTCATGTATATACGACACTCATCTTGTACGACACGTGACATCAGACGAACAACTCGACACCCAACCGCAAAATGTGTTCGACAGAACAACCCTGATTCGTAGTAGCCTCCACATTCTACATTTTTTTATTACATATGTTGGAAAATTTCTAATTCTATTTCTCTGCTCTTACTGAACTACAAAAGCCAATATCATAATTGCATATAATAATTTCACCCAAAATAGATACAAAAACAAGAAAAAAGTAAAAGTTATTAGTATTACTATAATTATAAGTTTTACACACTAGTAGGGTAGTGACCTCGACTTAGGAATGAACTTCTACTTCAATTGTACTTCCATGAACTTTGTTAAGATTTCTACCTCTCCACTTGTAAAAGTCCACACTCAAGATAGTGAACATTACTTTGTACTTCTAACACTACCATGCCTTCATGCTAAACAAGATACTACATAAAACTCTTCTATAGGCTATTTGCTTATGAACTTAAGTTAGAAAACTTCAACACATCAAAATTATGCAAAAGCATTACAATACCACTTTCCTACCTCTAAATCTATATTTATAAAGTCACGGTGAAAATGTATAATCAGTAGGCACCTCATCAGCATTAAGGTTAGAATCATCATTTGACTCATCATCCTTTTCACTATCACCTACAGTTGTTGTTCTCGTCATCCTCCCTTGGTACTTGTTCATTTTGCACTTCACATTCTACCTTTGAGTTTATATTTTGCACTTCAGTATCCACAACATCGTCACCACTAGTTTGCACCAATTGTTTAGTCAACCTCAATGCATTTGTCATTCCGTCAATGTCGGATGTAGGGTGTCATCTGCCTCTACTAGATTGCCCGATGTTTTGAGTGGAATTTGCTTCACCCATGATGAATCTTTGAACAACATGGTTCTAACGTTTAGGATTTCTTTGAAGCCTCTCATGCATCCTCCTCAATAGCTTTTTTTGTCCTCTCGTGCCTTCATGCTTAGGCAAGGATGATTCTCCAAGGCTTCAAATTGAAGAAGGTTGAGTAGGTTGCAGAGTAGAGCCATGGACTTAGTTATCAATTGTCCTAAGAAGACTATCATGCAAGGGCAGCCTAGTCAAAGGAATTGGCATAGACCTCGTCACCCTAGCATTGTTTGCATTTCCACCTCCATTCAAGGGCACAATACAATTCTAGTTCATACCATCTTGTAAGGGAAAATTTGAATCATATTCTACATTTTTTGTTCTTAAGGGGCTCTATAATGGAGAAAGTGGATTGCTTTTGTATACAATGTCATTGACATATGTTGCCTCCTCTTGCCTTTCACTTACTTCAACAACTCGAGCAACGCTCCATAGGTTCATTACTCTTGTAGAACCTTGATTTAAAACAATTGGAGATCTTGCTTCCTCAGCTCTTGTTAGCATTGGATTATTTATGCCTTCATTATGGTTGTTGGGAGTACTGCCCTCATTGGCAATGAATTTATTAGAGGATGTACATTCCTATCCCAAGTAGAGACATAGGGATTTAAAGGCCTTCACAATCTATGTTGGACCTCTTCCTCATCAAAATAGTACCTATCATTGTTAGCTGTATAAGTGTTTCTATAGTTACACCTCATTGGGGAAATGTCTTCTAAGGCCTTATTTGTTAAATTGAAACAAGTTGCAGTCTCATTCTAATTTACTTCTATTATTAGCATACAAAAGAGTTCAATAAATTGAGACAATTCAATAAATTGAGATAATTCAATAAATTGAGACTTGAAAATGGCGAAAAGAATGTTTAATTAATTTGCTACTTCTATAAATAGTAGGAAGAAACCACATTCAATCTTTGAATATTTTAATTTTCTTAAAAAAATAGACTTTAAATCATGTAAGATGTCATCAATTAAGACATTTCTTGAAATTGAGAGGTACATCTACGGAGGCCTAATCTTTAGGTTATTGATACCTAACTTTAACATGGAAAACATCTTTATCAAAACAAATCCAAATGAATATACTTAATGTAGAACATTGGAGAGAAATAAAAAGATATAATATACTATTAATAGAAATCAACAATTGTGACATAGTTAGACTACCCTAATAAAACTGACAAAATGTATTTTTGCGAACATATCAAAACATGTAAATGCAAAGTCCATTTCACTTTACACCCTACAACAAAGACTACTTATATATGTACAAACTATTCATCTTTCGACCAAAGATTCATCATCGTCTGAATTAGCCATGAAGGCTTCCACTAATGCTTTGATGATGTCAATTTGTGGCTTTGGAATTGCCATCCTTGGATCTGAAGTCCCCTCTTGCATACAAGGCTTCGAAGCCATCATGATACAATTTGTGCTCCACCATGTTGGATTTATTGCTCGATCTTTGCGCCACACATTCCCTTTTTTTGTGTCCCATCCATCATATGTTTCCATGTTTATGTATCGATCTGAAGCTGATGTCCAATATTGGATTTGGATCATATTCATATGCCCTGGATCCGGATTCGGATTCGTAATGGCTCTAGCAAGCCATCATGGCTTGGAGTCACCATTAGCAGGCCGCATTACGACAAAATAACCTTCAAACGTATCATGATTAATACAGAAAGAAGCACAGGGACAATCACGCCTTCGTTCAACAAAGGGTGCATCCTTTGCATCCCCTTCACGTAGTGTACCATCTCGTTGCCTGCAATTTGCTTCATTATGGATGATCCTTGAAGTCGGCCAGAATTCATGTAGTAATGTCTCACGCAGCTCTAGAGGTGCATCGAGAGTTATTCGAACACCTTTCCAATACTCTTTTATAGGGCCATTCTTCCTCTTGAATTCTCTAGATTGGTCATCATCTCCCATTCTGCTCTAGTGTCCAATGAAACCGTTTAAACCTCTCTTGATCTCATCAAGAGAACGCATCTTTTTGGGAACTAGAGGTGGTGGATCACCACTTGGAACTATTGGATGCCCATCTTTAGTCTCAGACCACAAACGAATTCCGTTGCCATGCTCTGGCAACCAGTTCTTGTTTAAACATAGATTCTTGTACTCCATCAAAGGCTATCCATTGGAATTGATGTAAAACATGAACTGCTAGGACCTAGAATGACCTTCTAAAAAATCTCCTCCTATGCCCAAATACCCATCTACATATCACTTGAAATCAAGAACTTCCTCAATGAAATGAGAAATGACGGGGTGCATTTTGCAATCCATGAAGGATTTCATGAGTTTCGAAAGTGTCGAATAGTTGTTTGTCTTCAATTTGGTGCTCCAATGACCAAAAAGAGTGTTAATGTCTTCATGAGTGTACCCAACAATGAGGAAATTGATGTACTCTTCACGGAAAATCCCTTTGTATACAAGTAGGGAATAAAAAACAAAAACCCATCTATTCTTATTGTCCCCTGATGCATTATCAAACTACAAAGTTAGTATTGGTGGCTGAGGTTGAGCTGGAATCAATTCCTCCTGAGGAAGAAGGAGGGAGTCCAAGCAAACATCCGCTTCTTATAGAATTGCCTTCATTAAGTTGGATTGCGTCTTCTCTTCAAAGAATAGCTTGCATGATGAATTCTTTGGTGGTTCTTCAACATCATGCAACAACTTTGCAATGGACCCAATGGTATGGTTTATGTTTGTGGGAAAAATGTCTAAGCTGTAGTGTGCATATCAAACATCCCCATGCCCATGAGCAATCATATCCATAACTACAACAGGCATTTTTATGTAGAAATCCATTGCCTTGGTCTTATGAGAGAAGTGTGGAGAAGCGGTCTTGGAGTGATCCATTTTATCATGGATGATGGTTAGTATCTTCTTAGGATATGTTTCGAAAATATGTCAATTTGCATAGTACAGTTCTCTATGGGCCCTTTGGCCCACAAGAGGGGTATCCAAAGCAATGAACCACTTCTCTTGCGCATACGAAAGAGGAGTGCATACACTTCTTAATTGCTTGTATTTATCACACAAGCCACAGTGAGCAAAAGTATCCCCACAGGCCTTTGGAGCGAATTCTGGGAAAGAAGCACATTGTATGTTGCTCAAGCTACTTGAAGATATTGGTTGCAAATTCAAAGTTGCATTGGCCTCATTGATTTTTGGTAATTGATCACTCCAACAAAATGCAAACAGAAAAACCATTGCATGGACTTTCTCCCCTGATTCAAGTGTCCTCGTTTTGTGTGGCATTTTGTCAGCTTCAAAAACAACTAGTATCCGAAGTGTTGCAATAGCTTGCACAATATGTTTCCGTGTTTTTTTGGACCCCAAATTCCCGTGCGCCTCACTTGCTTTCCATCTTTGGCCATCTTTTTGTACCTATAAAAGGTAGCTTTTGAAATCCCATGAATGGTCCACCATGTAGTGGGACACACTTCCCTCCCTTTCAAGGTAATCCACTCCTTGCCAGTAGGATCTTTGTGGATCTGCCTATGCACTTCAAGAAGACACTTCTTCCGAGCATATACTCCATCGTTAATATAGAGTTGAGAACAAACGCCTTGAATTTGTTCATGCGGAAAAGGCTATAAACAATTGCTTGGACAAGAAGTTTTGGTAGAGACTTCAGTGATTGCTTGAGGAACCAAGAGGGTCTCTTTTGGGGGATAACTAAGCTGCATTCTCTCATAAAAGCTTTCATAGGATCGAACCCCTTTACGAATTCTTCTATTAGTAGCATTCCTGGCTATGTTGTAAATATGCCTCTAGTCATGGTCATACAAACTAACACCAAAGAGAAAAACTTGCTTGATGTGCAAGGAGTGAATTGACCACATCCACCTTGTTGGGACTTTTTCCTCACACAAAGAGTGCACAATTTGAATGGAAACTTGATCATCTCCAAGAGGCTTTCCGTCGTTGTCCACGACACATCTAGATCGACGCTCTATAATACTACATTTATGACATCGTCCCCTACTTCATTACGGAAAGTGACCGGTTTAAAGTTCCATTTCACTCGAGGAATCCCGTTACATGTATAGACATCAAGGTGTAATGTAGGCACCAGGTTTGCAAAATCTTGAGGTCCATGAATATCCATTATGCAGAAAACGAGTGAATGATCAGATGATCTCTCATAGACTAGACAATGCACATATGGATTATACTATGAAGAGGTCATAAATCTACTGCAACAAATGATAAATATACTTTAATACTAAGGGTCGAACTCAATCATAGAATAAGCACATTTATCATCGAGTTGACAATATAACTTTGAGCTAATCAATGAAAAAAAAACATTTATCTTTGAGTCAATAACAAAACACGATCAAGTAAATGTGCCACACTCAATTTGAAACAGAACACTATATGAAATATACAATATACACAACCTATATTTGAAAAGCCTACACAAAGAATTCTTAACTTGAAACTAATGCGAACTCCCAATTTTAGAATTTTAGAAAACACACTTCAAATTCCTAGACACAATGATCAAAAAATAAATATGACTATCCTTGAACCAAGGATATAGTATAGAATTGATTATAACTCAGTAATTGTAAATACAAAATATTCTTCATGAATAAATTCTTAAAGTATGAAGTGATAGACTCACAAAGACTTCAATGAACAATACAACAACCATTGTCCCCATAATGTCCAAAAACAGATGCCAATTTATCAACTCAGTTTATTATTCATCCAAGATTGGAATATTATAGTCAGAGTTAGAAATTAGTATACTCGAGTTGATGATGATCATCCAAAAGTCCTAAAATATAGACCATACAACATAATTATAGAAAGGGATCATCAACATTTACAATTTGTAATAGATATTCTTTATTAACATATACAACTCCTACTTCGCCTCTAGTCGAAGTTAGTACTAATATATTCCTAAATAAAAGGTTATTGTCATGAAGACATGAAGGTCATTGTCAAATCGAAGAGACTGTGTCAAAGATATTCCACAGAACATCAATAAACCCTTATCCCAATATTGTACAAAAATATATTACAAATTATTAAACTTTTTTTCTAGACAAATAAGAATCAGAATATTTTTCTTCAAGTTAATAATGAGTATCGTCGAGTCGATGATAACCTTCTAAGAATTCAAATATATTTACCTTGTTTCATTATAATATAAAATGGAGTCTAGTCAATTCAAATATATTATAGAGATCATTCATGAAAATACAAAAGTACGACTTATCCTCGACTCGACGATAAGACAATCAGGCTAATAATGTTCTAGAATATATTACAATTTGTAAACATAATTTATTACTCATAGACCAGTTCAAAGATTCCTCTAGAAGTTGAAAGTAGGTATCATCGAGTCGATGATAACACTCTGAGAATTCAAAAACATTAACCTTCCATTATTATTCAAGAAGATGGGTAATGTCCATTACAATATATAGTTAGACAACATCATTCTTGAAAATATAAAACTAAGACTTATCCTCGAGTTGATGATAAGACCCACATATTCCTTAATAAAAAAAATATCATCGAGTCGAGGATACAATGGATGTGAAATATGAATTCAAACCATTCCAACTTGTTATTGACACCACAATTCTTGAGGACATATTGAGTTTCGTGGATATTGTCGACTCAAGGGTATACTTTAGATTAATATGATGTACAATTCTCCGTGATTTTCAGTGACTATTTCAGATGACGTATATCTCACTATCTCAATGATGCACATTACTAACACTATTGTCGAATACAATAGAGATCAAATTTCTACGTTTCAGTCTTTTACTAATGAAACTACAAATCTAAAAAGAATGAGACATAATGTATAACAATAACAGAAGAAGTGCCTACTACACAAATTAGAAGTCAAAGCACAATACTACCTACGAGAAATTGCAGTGAATGTACATACACCTCTTCTAAGAGTTCCCACTATTTGAACAAGTCTATTGCAAATGAAGGTGGATTGGAAATGCAGAAAACAAAATTTTGAAGCGTCCTAGAGGTCATAGATGAACAATAAAATGATGAGAACAATCAAATGGCGGGGCTATGCAAGCAAAACACAATTGCAACGTCAAGGTGCAAGGGAGAGAAGCTAGAGCTTCCACCGATCAAGGTTGGGAAAGAATAGCCGCGGGAATTCAAATTCTCCAAAAAAATACGGCATCTACCAATGTTTATGATCCACTTTCTATGGCAACACATAAATGCCCTTTTATGTACCATTCTCTATCAGCTTTGTAGCGTAAAGATGTGGCTTAAGAACAATAGAAGTCCCAAAAGGGCTTCTCTAACACCAGCCCAGAGATGGATCCAATAACACCAACCAAAAAAGGGCCTTACTAATAACAGCCAAAAAAAGGCCTTACTAATAACAACCAAAAAAAGGCCTTACTAATAACAACCAAAAAAAGGCTTTCCTAATACCAACGAAATTTTTTTTTGTCTATTTATAGTTTATATGCTATTCATGCCATTGTATTAGATGTTGTTCATGTGGCTATCAATTCTAGGGGATTTCTAGAAAGTGGCTTCTTCAATTATACTTTGTCCAAGGTCCGGATTTCTTAAAATATCATTCCTTTTAATGGTTTGGGGTCCTATGGATGTGTAGTGTAGGTTTCATGCCTTAGGGTTTAGGGTTAAGGTTTAGGATTTAGGATTATGAACAATTCCAAATTTCTCGTGTACAAATGTGGAATCTACTAAGTTTCTTAGGTAATGCAAGTTATATGAAGTTCATCATTTGATTCTACAGAAGTATTCTTTAAAAACTTCGCATTTTAGGGACATTTTTTACTACATTTTTTTCCATGAATCGTTTACGGTCATATGTGAGCTTTTTCGTGTATTCATAAAATATGGCATTCACAATTATTGTACGCCGAAGTAATTCATCTACAACTCAGAGTATGAGTATTGCTTTACATATACAATACAAAATATTCAATATGAATTCAATTTTTGGAGTTTGCTATAATTCTGTTTTCTTTAGTACCTAAAATTTTTTATTTATTGAAATGTAAAGTGAATTCATTTTTATTATACTTCTTGATAATATTTATTGATATGTATTTGTTAAGTGATTAGCATATGTCATTGCTCGATGGCAATTTACTATGCATTTGAAATTCTACTAGTATTGGAATCATTGTTTGTTAAGAAGATTTAACTCTTGAAAAGGGTATTGATGACATCAAGCATTTGGTGTATGCTAAACAATTCTACATGTATGATGAGATGAAATCATGCTCCTTAGTACTCATAGTTTTATTACTAAAAATTTTAAAATATTAGTAAACCCTGAATATTTGAATTCCAAAAAATATTCTTCATTTGGAAAAATAATATTTTGTGATAGTGTAGATAATTGCATATAGTTTTTTCAGACTTTAGACTTCTAACTAATGAATTATTTTAGACAATTATGTTTCATATTGTTTTGTTTTAGACTAAATTTGTTTGAGGGTTTACATTTTAAGATGATTTGAATGAGTTCACTATTTCTTTTGTCAAATTTTCAATTTCACCAATTTAATGCTTAGCTCAATTCATTTCAATTTTTTCTGTGAAGTGCTAATGAAAACTACTATTCTAGACTTCTACTTGAGCAATTTTCACTTATAGTTTTATGCATACCTAGACACCCAAGTTCAAAATTAATTTTTTTTCGTGCAAAATGAATGTTTTATGGTACTTCATTAAGGAAGTGTTTAGGTCACTCATAAAATTCAAGAAGTTTGCATTAAGTTCCCATGGTTATTTTAATGAACTTGATCCTTTTATGGTTTCAAAAAAAAATTTATTTAATTTCTTCATGAATGTAGAATTACTGTGTTCTTCTATTACAAAGTATATACAACAAGAAATAATACCCTTCAATTAGATATTGTATTAAAATTTCAACTATTTTGACATAAATTTTTGGCATTATCTTAACACTTGTATGGTTCACTCAGAAGATGATGTTAATTTCATATAATAAATTAAAATCTAATGCATGTATTTTACCAAAACAATAGAACGTAATATGTATTAAATTCTTTCAATGTGTTCAAGGTTTTATGGTCTTGTATTTGAAAGATTTATAATCATAGATATCTTGAAACTTAAATATCTTTTAAATTCCTTTAATTTGGCATATCATACATTTATTTAAACTACCATGGACAATTCTTCATTTATAATTTGTTTGAAACTGTTAATGTGGAAAAATGCTATGAATTATGCTCATCGACCACAATTCTTCAAATAATTCTACACTTCTACATATTTTTTGAACCCCATTAATCAATAAAGAGTCCATGAGTTCCAAAATAAGTATTGTTTATAACTCTATAGTAGAACCCAATGGATATTTTACTAAGTTTCCATGATTATTTTAATAAACTTCATCTTCTTACAGTTTCAAAGAAAATTTTAATTTGATCTCCCCATAAATGTAGAATTATTGTGTTCCTTCACTTCAAAAGTATATATAATAGGAATTAGTACCCTTGAATATGTGTTTGTATTCAATTGGCAATGATTTAGACAAAAGCTTTGGAAATCATCCTAACACTTGTATAGTTCACTAAAAAGATGATGTTAATTTCATACAATAAATTAAAATGTAATGTGCGTATTTCACCGAAACAACATAGTAGAATATGTATTAACCCTACCCCACCCCAAAAGCCAAAATCTGGCCTCTCTTAATTCAATTTGGGCCAAAATCACTTTGGATTGCAGTGGTACTGCCCTCTAAAATGTACAAGGGGGTTAGGGTGCAAAAAGGTGACATTGCAAAGTGATTTTGATGAAAATTGTTGTTATACATTGGAGTGGGTTTAGGAATTGAAATTGTAAGTACAAGGAGATTTGCTTTTTGAATATTCAAATTATTCATGAACTTTGAATGGAAATATGCATCCTATTTAATTGACTCCATCCAAAAGTTCTTGTATATATTGTTATTATTTTTTTTTCAAACATAACCCTAAACCCTATAAATCCTTGTTGTAGAGATAATTATTCTCAATTTCTATATTCATAACTTCTTAATATGCTTAGTAAACTATGATGATCAATTGAATGTACAATATTTTTGTTGACTAGTAGTGTGGGCTCTTTTCAATTACAATAGAAACTATTGAATAAAATGATAATGTTGGAATGTTTCATTTTCATAAAATAATGTCCTTGTTTCATTTTATTTTGTTGGTGAATGATTTCAATGATTGAGTCCAAAACTTGCTCAATCAATTTTCATGATAAATGCCATGTGCAAGTATGAAATACAACTTGAGCCTTAAGTTTAGTTTTTTGGATTATAGACAACCAGAAGTTCCAATTTTTGTTCTTTTACTTTCTTGAAATAAAGTCTCTACTTTGTGGTCCACTTCATGGACATTTTCAATAGATGCAATACTTGTGAGTCTATAATATTAGTACAAGTATAAAATCTAGGGAGGATTTATAATTCATGAGCAAGGTAAAGTCATGGGTTTAAGGTTTAAATCACAATGACGGGAATGATTCTTGAGAATTTGAATTGTAATTTTTGTTTAACTATCCATTATCAATATTTAAGGAATACACTTAAGGGCCTCAAGAAAAATTAGGCAACCACTGCTTTTAAAGTTGGTGTGAATGTTTTGACAAGATTTAAAACATTTTCTTGCTTTGAATGCTAATAATTATACACAAATTTTGGAGTACGTTGTGTTGCTATTTGTAAATATAGTATTAATGTTTAGTTTTTGTACATGAAGCCTTAACCCGTGAGCACCTTGGCATCCATTTTTTGAGTGATGAATAAATTGGACATGAAGTTTCATCCTCATTAATGCTAGGATGAAAATCATCCTAATTTGTGCAGATAATTTTTGAAGATGTTGTTCTATCCGATGGTTGGATTTGGTGCTATTATAGCACCCAATTTTCTAAAATTGAATAAAGTACAAGAATGTCTAGTGGTTGGCCAAGCTAGAATTGCACTCACGTTAGTTCAAAATTTGATTAGCCAAAATGAGGTCATAGATTTTAAAAACACAAACATTTCAAAATATCATCACATCAACATACCTTCATGTGAAATCCATTCCAACAAATTTTACTCCAACCTTTCATAATACTTTGCTTATATTTAAATTTAGAGGGAATTCTTGAATTTTCATTCAAAATTAATGAAAAAATAGTAGTGAGAGATTTTAAACATGTAGATGGAATGTACAACTCATAGTGGACAACTTTTATTTGTATATCAATAGTTTCAATATGCTTCCAAATAGCACTTCCTAATGATTTTTCTCAAATTGTCAATTTTGGAGATGAATCTAGTCATATAAGGGCTAAACCTCTATGCCATTTAGGGGTCAACTTCAAAACGTTGAGGTGAATGTTTTAGGTGTGTTGGATAACACAAACGATTTATGTTCACAATAAAAATGCAAGTGACTAGTTCTCTTTATAATCCTTTGTGAAACTTAGAGTCACTTTTTAAAACTGAAGTTCGTAAAGCTTGGTTGAAAATGGTGGCTTGGCTTTAGGTTCGGCTTTGTGTTTGGGTGGACATTTCTAGGTTTGGGTGGTCGTTTCAAGGCTCGGATGTGATTGGCAGCTCAGCTTCAGCATTGGGGTGAGTAGGAGGTTTGGCCTTAGGGTTGGGGTGAATTGGAGGTTTGGGAGGAGGCTTAGTGTAGCCTGAGGAGGTCATCTCCCTCCTTGCGCCATGCCTGAGTCCTCCCATTTTCACACGTAGTGCTTGGGAGTTTGGTTTTCGTTGCACTGCGCTAGATCTTCGTTTTCCTCGTGCCAGCCGTGCTTGAGTCTTCGCTATGCCATTGGCAGTTTAGGGTTTTGATTTGAGCTTGTTTGTAGTGGTCGTGCTTTTGTGCTCCTGTCTGGATTCTGAGTGTTGTTTATTTTGATTGTTTCAAGCATTTTCTTTGAGTTGTGAGTTGTGAGGTATGAGTTCTCACTTGATTCATCTTTGAGAGTGATTCAGTGGTGGCATCATCTAGTGTGCAATTGGGATCGTCAACGACTTTGCAAGTGCGGATTTCGAATTCGTAATTCTTTTGTGTTTGCGCGTAGGGAGCTTTGATCTACAAGTTTAGCTATTCTCCCATTTTCAATCTTTGCTTCCATCTTGTGTTGTGCAAGTTCTCTTGTGTGCATTTTCTTTTCTTTTCCTATGTAAGTTTTCTTCTTCTCTTGTGCAAGTGCTGGATACTATGGTTTGGATTTAGAATTTTCTAAGTTAAATTTAGAGTACTATTGAATTCTTCCACTCTTCTATGCATTCCTGATTTCATATAGATTGTTGTGTTCATGTAAAAAGTTGCAATTTTGATTTTGTAGTACCAACTCAAAAATCAAGAATTAGAATGCTCTCTAGTCTTTCATTTAGGGCACATTCTTATATTTCTATTCTGATCGTTCAACTACACTAATACTATTCTTGTATGACTCTAGGTTTCAAGTGTGTGTTCCAAATTCACAATTTGGGTGGGGAAGCCAATTGACAAGGATTTGCAAGAATTTGCAATTGAGGTATGCAAATCATCTTCAATACCTAGGGTTTATGTCCTAAAATTAGGGTTTCCGTTGTGAACAAGACATATTACAAGTACTTATCAGGTATCCTCGAGTCGATGATACCTAATTATGATAAAATGAGATATCTTTGACTCGAGGATAACATAAATATACATCGTTTGAAACTTCTAAATCTAATTAGAGAATGCTAATCAACACTTATGGAGGTTCGGTTCAAGTAACTTGATATACTCCAATTAAAACAACACAAACTATTGTATCATTGAATTGATGATACAACTGTCGATCTCTTACATACGCCATAAACAAACTCCGCATAAACAAATATTAGGACAAAAATCAATCGAAAAGAGAAGTCAAAGATTAGATCAATTCCCAACCCTCTCTACAAAGAAATGAGAAGACATTAAAAGAATTCTTAATCCAACATATACTTTCAAAACTATAAGAAAGTATCATCAAGTCAACAATATTGTACAACAATAGAATACTTTGAAATATCTAACACTCCTTGTAAATTTATAAATAGCTTCCTTTTATCATCGAGTCGACAATAATCAGAGACAATTACAAGTCATAGAGACCCATAACTTTATTTATGATATATTTAGATCTACCAATATTGAACATAATAATGCATATTCAAGGTCCTACGAAACATTACAATATCATTGACTTGATGATACGATATTTAGAATCCTCCTACATTTTTAAACCTTACAAATATAAAACAAACTCAAGAGGACCTAGGATAGCTAAAACATTTACCCTTCTCATTCATTTTGACTCTGAAATTTCTAATCTAACCAAATGATATTGAACAAAAATGGAAGACAACTACAACTACTTTGTGACAAAACATCACCTCCAGCCATTCATCAATCCTCTCAACGATGAACCTTTCATCGTTGAGATGGAAGACACATACGGAACACTCTAGGAATTTTAGGAGTACATCCACACCTAGACTTTTGGTGTGAATCACTGGAAAAATTAGGTTTATCTCTGCTATTGTATAGACGGAAAGATGAATTACATGCCCTCGAATCTAAAAGAGAAAGTGACTCTCATCGAGGAACATCAAGGAAACTATGTCCTTATTGTTCTATGGGAAGTTGATGACGGTGGCAAAAATAAAGACCACTACCATTCCATTGTCATTAATGTGAATTCCTATCATGGGAAATTTGACCTGGAGAACCTCATGACGTTCTTGGAGGGGTTGCAGATGGAGTACCTAAAATGATGAGTTTCAAAAGAATGAGTATGTCCCATGGAAGAACAACACTGCAAAGTCCAATGCCTCAAGATTGGACCTCATCTTTTAGACGCTAAATCGATTTGCATTAGAGAATGTCGAGTAGAAACCTGCGATAGGTTGTAACGTCAGTTATGGAAGAAGAGATGAATCTGATTCTTGTTCGAGATAAACGTCTGATGCTACCGGATCAAGGAGTAGAGGAACTAGGCCTAGTCAATCAAGATTAGAGCCAAAACGAAAAGACGCGGCCCCATCCGAAGGACTTGAATCAAGCAGAAAGAGGAAAAAAAGCCTTCCAATCGGAATCGAGGTTGGTGGTAGTTCTGGATTGGTGTTGATGATGGTCTCGGTAGGTCTTCTATCCTCCTCGGAACCACAAGAAGATTAAAAGAGGTTTGCCCTCATACAAAGGAACTTTTGGGCCAACCACAGGCCATGCTTTCTTCTAGGATCGAAGACTGTATCCATTGACATCAAGCAGTGCATCATCACAAGTGATTAGTATGTCATTCGGACTTTGCAAAGAGATATTGTTGAGGTTGTAAAAAGGCAATTGATCCAGCTCATTGACATTAAGTAGCGGCAAAAAGTCTATCTCACGTTCGTGGACAAAAATCGACAACTTCTCAAGAAAAAGCCAAAGAAGTAGGAAGAAATAGAATGTGGCCAATTCATGATCATAAATGGCCATCATAGTATTACCTTCTCAAAGGAACTTCAGAAGGCAGGTTGCAAAGAGGCGTGTAGAGTAGAGCTTTAGAGGTGGGATGCATACATTGTTTGGTTGCTAGATCATAACAAATTGAGGAACATTTCAAAATTCTACAACTGCATTAACCACTTGGACCACATATAGCCAACTTGGGGAAACCAAATCGTTAGTTGCCGAAACATCTAGCTAGCTTACAAACGTCCAACGGACAACTGACTAGAAGATGCAACGAGGAATAACAAATCCGTTGTTAATGTGATGAATTATAAGGTAACAATCTATAGGTCCTTTTGTCACCAAATAGTTTATTCATTCACTGAATCATTTTCAATCTTATTATATATTGGTCTATCCCAATTATTTTTGAATTCAATATTCATTTCTATGATCTTTTTGAATAAAAAAGCAAATCATGGGCTATCCTTGAGTCGAAGATACTCTATTTTAAAAATAAAACATAGGTGTGAACATTCTCATGTTTTATATTGGCATGTTCCAGAAATTCATGGATGCAATTATTAAGTGGTTTCAGAATATCAACTCGGAGAAAGACGGAGCATCGATTGGTGGGATGACAAATCTGAAAAATGAAATTCAGATAATAACATTGACAGATGAGCTATGGAAGCACTAGCAAGCGTTCTTAACTAAACACGCTACAAGTGAATTGATTGACCCGATCACCTTTGCTCGATTGAAGGATATTAAAGGTTTCAAGATAAAAACAATGTCATTGAAAAGGGAATTTTTCAAACATTGTGGTCATTTTATAGACAATGATTTTGGGACCTTTGCAAGGCATCTACTTAGTGAGACACCCAAATGGCAAGCTGTTTACCCAAAAATCTCTATGTCAAAAACCAAAATTCTTGTTCTAGACAATTTATGACATGGTGACTGGGTGGAGAGGAGGAACCGGAAGAAAATTGTGCTCCAAGATTTGATGGCTATTAAGCCTACCTTAAAGCTTACAAATAGTAGTGGGGACGTCATTGATGAAACATGGAAGTCCTAGAAGGCAAGACACAAGTTTACATCAATGACATGGGATTTTCTAATCTCACTTTCCAAGGCCAAATACTTCAAGAGGTGTCTCAGAAACGATGCATGGCTAAAGCGTGCAAAGGATCTTGAGCAACCATTTTTGGAGGTGCTTCACATGTTCACAAGATTCATGAAGTTGAAGTATCAACTTCTGGACTAGAGCGGTGGAGTCTAAGTCTAAGGAATTGACATGTCTGCCAAGGTGCTAGTCACAAGTACCACTTATCAGTACCACAGTCAAGAGGTGAATCTTGCAGTTTTGGATGCGTGGGAGGTTCAAAGAACAACACCGAGTGAAAATATAAGTGCCATCGACCTTGTCCTCAATTTCCACCTTTAGAGATTGAATCCAAAAATGACTGAGCCAAATGTGTGGCTCTTCATTCTTGAAGACAAAGAAGACGTCAAGGCTACAATTAAGTTTGCAACTTCCAAGCTTGAGTAGTATGAGTACGTACTGTCTACGTACGTACCAAGCAAAGTAGAGATGCTTAATAATGTCACCAATCGAGGGACTGCTTCTAACGTTCCACTCTTCTTTCTTTTTAAGAAAGGAAATACTTTTGCAAGCGTTGCTTGTGAGTTAATGAAGTCCAAGTATGACACGCCCTCAAATTGCGTGTACTACCTAGAGTCTTCAAAGAACACAAAGGTGAAGTGGAGAATTGAGCCTACTAAACTTAGAATGGAGTTCTACCTAGACATCCTTCATGCTTTTGCAACGCTAGAGAAGAACATTCTCGGCCTCTATTCGGGTGCGAAGTTCATGCTTGCTACAAAGGTAAGTATACCCCCTCTTGGAGTCTTGGAACTAGTTATCGTCGATTCAAGGATATTGGTTGGAGTTCTGTTTGATTAGTCATTACTTTTCCTTACTAATTTATATGTTATCCTCGCCTTGAGGATAACATAAGATGTGTAGAACTTTGTTTTGAATGCAACCTTCATGATAATTACTCAATTCTTTCTTTATCCACTACAGATGTTTGGAGTATTTTTCTATGGTTTTGTTGATAAGGATGACGCAAAGTCATATCTCAAAATTTCAAATCTTACGAAGAAAATGGATAAAAACGATTTTATGTTCTCGAATTTGCCTTATTTGTTGTTATATGAAAAACCAGTTGGTTGTGGACTTGTGGTTGTTCATTCAAACTCTCCTCTCTCACCGCCCATGACATTTGACTCACCACTTGCAACTCTCGTCCCTGTTAACAAAGAGAAGGAGATGATGGGTCCTCATGTGTGTAGTGATCTTGGCGTGGAAGGCATCGATGAGTTTGGAACTAACACATTTCAAATTTGTACACGGATGTCAACTCCAGCCACGCCACCTATGCTAAAAACTACAAACGATGAGGAGGATATGGAGACAAATACGGAGTTTAAACGCGAGCAACAACAACGATCGGTGCTTCCATCTAGAGGGGAAAGAATCGAGGTCCAGTAGGATGTGATCATGAACGAAGTTTTCGGGTCAGATGACATCCCTGAAATTGAGGAACCCCAGCCTTCTTAAAGAAATAATATCTCGACATTAGAGGAGGCTGGGCTTATCATCATTAGCGATGATGATGACATTGATCATCCCCATTCTTCGGACGATGACGAGGAGGAGGAAGGCATTCCTCTGGTGACGGAGATGAAACCCGTCGTTACACCCTCGGGTGTGGTCGTGAACGTGGAGAAGATTGGTGGCAATAGGACAAGGAAAGACGAGAGAGAAGAATTGCTTGGAAGGTGGAGAAAGAGGTGAAGGAGAAGCAACTAGTAGATGCAATAGTCAAAAAATGTAGAGACAAATGCCAAAATGCTGAAAATGCAAGAAGAGTCAAAGGCTCAATTCTCTGAGTTGAATAGTTAGGTTGCATTGCTCCTACAAGCGATGAATTCGCAGAATAGTCAGTCTCAAAGCCAACTACTATTCATTTGTAGGGCTCCAACTCCTCAACCTTTGCCTTCGACAGTCCATGGTCCTATCTTGCAGGAAATGCAACATCTAGTACTTGTACTGTCTTATCTTTGAGTCGAGGATAGCCAAGATTGTGTTTCCCTCGCTCATAAGGATCTGGTCAACTTAACTCCAACATCCCAACTACCAAGGGTTTTTTCTCCAGATCAAGCAGCTTTCAAAGTCCTTGTTCCTAGAAGTGTGGATGTCTTTCAAGCAAGAGAAGACACACAAGTTCCACAATAGTATCATCTAGGCGATGATAAGGGTAAAGTGGAATCAGGACCTATTTCATAGGCAATGAAAATGGAGACACCAGTGTGCGGCATGTTGTCTCAGGCCTTGGTGGAGTTGCAATCACCCTTATCCATAGAGGAAGAAAGGGTCGACTACGAAGCCAATGAGGACAATACCTAGGATAATGTGCCAGAGGAGATCTATGAGGCTTTTTCACCACAAGGCAAAAAAAAACCCTAGAGTTGGCCGGCGGGGAGTGTATGGGACACCTACCTAGATTGTCTTCCAAGCAATGGACTCCTAAATACTTTTTTATCAATTTTTGATCATTAAACTACTCTAAGTGAAATGAGGGCAGCACC
The DNA here is from genome assembly GCA_963920665.1 of Straminergon stramineum. Taxonomy (NCBI): domain Eukaryota; kingdom Viridiplantae; phylum Streptophyta; class Bryopsida; order Hypnales; family Calliergonaceae; genus Straminergon; species Straminergon stramineum. The sequence continues at coordinate 16,269,713 of OY987273.1, forward strand.
CTTACACCATCCTAATATGCACCCTAAAATCCTCCAATGACCCTAGTACCTACTTTGGGAGGTTAAGGCAACCTACTAGGCCTAATTTTGCCTAAAATTAGCCCTTTGGGCACCAAATGGGTCAATTTGGTGTCCTGAAATTAAATTCCAGCACACCACAACCACCCCAATTCCTAACTAACTTCCTAAATTGATGCCCAAGACTTCCCTAATTCCATAGATCCCATCCCTAACATATTCACCCATTCTTTTTAGGCCAATTAGTTTCTTCCTTCAATTTCCTAATCCATATCCTAACCCTAATTCTACCCCCAATTTGGGCAGCGCTTCCGCGCTTGCCCTAAAACCCTAAAAAAAATCCTCATAGACCCTCTACACATTCACACCCCACAACAACATTGCATGCAAGTCATAGAACTATTGCTTCAAGATGGATAAGAAAATAACATATTGTAATTAACATTACATTTGGATTCAGTTGAATCACAAGGAAAAAAAAGATGAAATACCCAGAATCAACTGCCGCTAGATGGGCAGCAGACCTTATCCCACTAAAATGATTGCCCCGGCTTCGTCCTTTCTCGGAATTGGTCAAGACTGGTCTTGTTGAAAAGCTGACTTTACCCTCTCCATCCTCCTCAAAATTAACATTGATCTGCTTTGCCGAACTCCCACAGTCGCTTGCCAAAGTCGTCAATCTTCTGTGGCGGTAGCGGCTTGACCTCTTTGCACTAAATCGGCCGCTCCGTCCTCATCCTTGCTCGGAATTGGTCGAGACTGGTCATGTTGGAAATCTGACTTTACCCTCTCCATTCTCCCCAAAATTAACATTGATCCGCTTTGCCGAACTCCCACAGTTGCTCGCCAAAGTCGTCAATCTTCCGTGGCGGTAGCGGCTTGACCTCTTCACACTAAATCGGCCGCTCCGTCCTTGTCCTTGCTCGGAATTGGTCGAGACTGGTCATGTTGAAAATCTGACTTTTTTCTCTCCATCCTCCCAAAAATTCAGCCCATTCCGCTCTTCCACTCTCCCGCAATCAATCACCAAAGTTGGTAGTCCCCTCCCAATTCCACAAAAACCTAATTCTCTCCACTCCAATTCCCATCTAACCTCACTCCCATCATTCCTTCACCATTTTTTCTTAGAAAATGGTGACCTACTCGACAAATTGTCCTACTTTGGTTCCCTCATCTTAATCTCAAGCTTCTCATGCTTTCAAAACACCCTTCATCACCAAGAATGCTCTCCAACACACATGCACACAAAATTGGGGAAAATTGAGAGAGAGTTGTGAGAGAGAGGGATCCAAACCCTAATTTTGCCTATATCCAACTTTCTAGCAGATTAATTTTCTAAACTACTTTCATCCTACACTAATTCATTCTTAATCCACTAATTTGGTGCAAACTGTGCCAAATTAGTGCAAATCGCACTAGGTTACTATAAACCCGCTAATTTAGTGTAAATTGATCTATTTTAGTGTTCCACCCCCTAAATTACTGTAAAACCCTCTAACTTACTAAAAAATCCTATTTTAGTGTTTCTAGCCCTATTTTAGTGTTTTACTCACTCCACTCGTGTTTTAGTCATAGTTTTAGTTTAACTAACCTCTTTTGTGTTTTTCTTGTTTATTATTTTTGTGGTTTTTAATTTACTTTTAGTTTCATTTCCTACTTCTAGTCTTTTGTTTTCATTTTTCATTTTTTGTTTTCATTTTCTCATCATTTTACTGTTAGTCTAATTTGGTTACTCTACCAAATCTTGCTTAACCTCTTTTTAGTTTTAACTTCCCATTTTTTCCCTAGAATTTCCCCTAATTTCTTCCTAATTGCATTTTCTAGCATCTTGCCCTAACCTCATGAAGTTTCCATTGCTATTTAGCGGAAAACTCCTTAATTGATGGTTATGGCTTTATCCGGAATACTAACACTTCCGGATTTTTAAATTCATGCCTAATGTTTATATTTTTGGATTTTTAAATAGTGAACCGATATAATGGTTCACAAGATCCAAGGGGGGCCTCCTATTCCAACAGCAGTGGGAGGGGATGAGCCTCAAGAGCTTGGATTCACTCAGGTACAACCCTCTGATCCATACGGTTTCGATTGAGTCGAAAAAATTTGGAGTCAATCATGTTTGGGTGTACGACAAGTATGGACAAGGCTTTGAGTAGACATCGAATCTCATATGTACCCATACTACATGGCAGGATGGTGTGGCCACTCCTTGGTTGCTTGCATATAGACTATATATCCATTTGCGGCTCCTTCTCGTGTAGTCTAGTGTAGCAGAGTTCTGTTAGAATAGATTTTGCGGCCCTATTTCAAACAAAAAAATTTCACATGTATTATCTAATCTATGTAAATAAAATATGCACATTTTCATACATTGGGTAGTCTAATTGGATCCTACTTTTGATGTTTTTGGTAACCATCTTGAAAAACATAAAAGTGTGCATCTCCCGTTGCCAATGAAAGCACTTCCTACTGGGATTCCACAATCAATTAGTGGAATTCAATGCATCTCTCCCCTTTTTGGGTCACCCATTTCTGTGTTTAAACAAGTAACTTCATTTCTTTGTTGTTATACTCTAATCAGGTAGTAGCGCAGGGCGAAAGAGAGATCTTGCCGAGTAATGTGCCTCCCGTACTTCCTCCACTGTAGAGGAAGTGGTTGAGCATTGTCTTCAATTTGAACAACATACTTTGCCAAATAGCGATGAAGTCATATGGGGAGAAATTCAAACCGTACAAGCTCGAAGATAATGTTCTCTGTTACAAAAATCCCACGATCATCGAACCCAAGGCTATATTCGCTTGACCAAATCTAGGTGAATTCCTCCGAGAGGTGTCTATGATTGCGAAGAGGGTCTTAGTGTGGACCACGATGTTCAAGCGTAACGTAGAATCCATCACTAGACACCTGTTCAGTGGTTGTAGAGTATCCTATGATATCCTCAGATAGGAGCAATGCAAAAAGATAGAGTACTCTTCGCGGAAAGTTCTTTCATCTTAGTGAGTAAGTGCATTGTATGAAAGTGCTCTCCGAGACCTTGTTTTGCAATCCTAGCGGGAGCACGTCCTTCATGGATAATACGCTTCTCATTGACAACTCTTCGAATAAGAGTGTCTGCAATGAGAATGGGAATGCCATATTCCTAGACACTTGGAGGCACCATATTCACAGAGACAACGTCCTCATGGGGGAACTTCTTCCATGGCTCCGACGTTTAGATTCGAACTACCAATGAGGCCAAATGCAACGATACGTCGAGGAAAACCGCATTGGTTTGAACCTATTGGGAGCCGAGGACTACAAGATGGAGGAGTTCATGGACGGGATGAAAGAGTCCTCGAAAGTCATGGGTTCTAGATATGAACTTCTTGGGATAGGCATAGTCATAGAGTGAGACCGACATAGGAAGTATGTTGTAAAGTAGATTCTCTCTAGATGTGCGATAACATTTTATGTATAGTCCTCGATTAGTACGCTACAATCTTTTGTAAATAATATATTGAGTTCGCATTTCTCTTGAATCTTTGCCATTTGCTTTAGAGGTTCACTATCCATGTCTCCCATTTTCGATTGAAGTTGCTTTTGCATTATATTTATTCAATAGTGTGTAATGTGGGTGGGCTTGTGGAATTTGGATGTATTGCAGGTTGGAGGTGTTCGCTTCATTGAACCGCCGAAAAGGCAAAGGCTAACCAAGAGTCTGCTCCTTGGATTGGAAAGGTCACTCTCCAACCAGTCCGAATTCGAGGGGGGGAGTTGTGACACGATTCCATATTCCAAGCCAAACATGTTGCAATCTGCCATAGACGCCGCATCTATGGCCATAGACTATTCCAAGGGGGACGTAGAAGAAGGCGTTGTGGACAGTCCCCTAAGTCGCAGACCTATCAGGACTCCCATCTGCTCTCCTTTGCCAATGAAACGAGCATCCTCAACTCGAGCGGACTCACTCTCCCCTGATCCATGAACAGATGCTGCCACCAGTCACAAACTGGACCTACCACTCAACGAATTGTCAAGTCATCCTCGGCTTGAGGATGCATTTCTGTCATCGCTTGAAATCCAGCTATTACCTCATGACATTGCCGAATGCAAGGCGACAACTATGTTTGACCATGAGACAAGGAGTGCATTGTCCTTTCCCACGACTGTTGCTCTTGGACCTCGGCTCCAAGATAATCAGCCTTGTCCCTCATTGTCTACTAAAGCCAGATGATCTCCTTCTACCGACAATCTCTTCTAGCAACGAATTTTTAGACATCACAGGCGGTCGCTGGACTCTAAAACAACTAGGGCTCGCCTTCCATACGTGGACAATGTCAATGCATCGCTACCAAGGCTACCTCCTCGAGGGTCAAGATCGCTTTCCACTTCAGAGGTGTCGCAAGCTACCTGAAGGCCAAAGCGAAAAGACAATGGATCTCAAAGTTTGGATTTGCGTGGTACATTGGACGGTGGAAATGGGCAACACTATCATTCCCGATGCAATGATATCTTTAAAGGTCTAGCAAAGATAAAAGCAATGGAAGCAACCAAGAGCAATTGTATAGCCAATAGCAATGCCTAGGCAACCACTTGAAGTTTCAAAAGCCAAATAAACTTCAAGGTCTCTTTTACTATTAATAGCATGGAAAATAATCACAAAAAAATACCTAGAGTAGTTCAGTACTCTTACATGTACGATAAGGCTCCTTATTTCTACTTACATTCCAGGCAATCGTTTGCCTTCATAATTCAATCACTTCAAAGGGCACTGCGAATAAAAAGTTACATACTCTTTGTGTATTCAATCTCCCAAATAAGTCAAATGTATTGAACTGAAATTCACTTGCATTTCATTTTTCCAAGGGCTTTGGTACATTTCGTGAATGAGCTCCTTAATATGTCCTTTCATGAGTTGTTGCAATCGATGCAATTTGACTCACTTGTTTTAAATCATTTGAGCCCAACCCTTATTCAAAACTATGTATCCTTGGTTTTTATCCTTGGGTTCAACAACTATTACCTCAATGAAGATGCACACTCATTTTTCAAAGCCTCAAAATGACCATATCATCTCAATTTAATGAATAAGGCCTTTTCTCTACAAATTTGTCTTGCCTACACATTTTTACATAGGTGCTCTTCTACCTGCCTAAGGTTCTCCTAAGCTCCATCAAATGTTGTCGCGATGCCCTCTAAGGATCTTGTAGATAATGGCTTGTCATTCTCTTCTTATATATATCCATCTATAAGGCACTTTTCATAGAATATTGTAAGATTGCATCCATATTTCTCACATTCAAGTTTGCCAATGGTGTAGATATACATGAATGCTTTTGTCTTGGATGTAATTAGGTGGTTTTGCACTTTATTGTACACAAACAAATAAGTGCTCCAATTCCTTTCACATGATGAAGTTGAGCATGTCACAGATAGAACTGTCATTGCAATTTTTGGAAGAATGTTGGCACCCACAAGATTCCACCACTAATGAGGCATTAGCTTAGACTATGTAACATTAGGAGCCTCTTCTAAAGGGTCAAAAGGGATTGTCTTCTCTTCTAATTGTGTAAGCTCTTGTAGTGCCTCCATATACAACAAGCCTAATGACTTGCTCATTTTTCGAAGGACCTGATTCAAGGCTCTTTTGGCCACACCACTATTATTAAGGGTTGCTATATCAATCAAGAAAGGGTTTAAGAGTGCCCCTACATAGTATAGGTCTATGAGCATCAATTTCCAATGAGCCTCCAATTGCTTCTCAAACCTTGTTGCAACTTTGTCGTTCAGAAAAAAAGGTTCCTTCCTCAAGCTCTACACAAGCTCTTGAAGAGTCTTCATAACCAACCAAGCCTTAGGCATTGCTAGGGCTTTTCCATGAAACACTTGAAGATCAATAAAGATGGGCTCCTCCATGTGCAAAAAGTTATCCCACTCTACTCCAAAAGATTCCAAATGAATGTCCTCTTGCACTCTATGGGCTCACATTTTCAATATACCTCTATTTCAGCGATCTACCTAACTAGTCTCAAATTGCATAAATATTTCATCCATTATCACTCAAATCAACGTAGGCTTGCACTCCACACACAATAGCATGAGGAAGTTCATTGTGAAGCATGTCTTCGAGGGCATTTGCAATGCTTTGTCCGATGAATATTTCCAAAAGAGAGCCAATGTGTGATGGTACTTCGTGATGTACTTTACAATCTGCATACAATGTTGTACTACTTTCTTCACCTTGTTGTCCTTTGCCCAGTCTTCCAAAAGCAAGTCTGTAATGTATGTTGCACATCCTTGCATAAACATGTGAGGATATTTCTCTTGTAACCCCTTCAAAGTTCCCATCATTACGGCGGCATTGTCCATACATAGATGGACAATGTTTTTTAGGCCAACCTCTTCTATGTATTGTGCCATCATATTCATCATGTATACAATGTCCTTCTCCCACGTGGTGTCCACCAATCCTAGAAACACATTGTCCACATGACATACTAGCATTACATTCAATAATGGACGACTAATAGTATTAGATCAACCATCCGAACAAATAGTCGCTCTATAAATCTCGATAGAGTGCTTTGTCTGCTCAGTGACTATTTTTGAAACACTTTCCTTCTTCCGCTCTACCATTCTTGTCAGTAAGTCATTGTATAAAGGCAGTTGGTATCTTAGTCTTAATGTTGCTATCTCTTTCACTGCTTTCACAAAGGCAAGGTGACGCACAACATTGAATGCAATGTTGGCCTCATAAAAGAAAGAAGCCCACATCCTATCCAACTTCATGCTCAAGATACTTTATGATGCCTCATCCATGCTAGTTTGTTTGGAAACAAAAGGTATATTCTTCCTTCTCTCCATTGTTTGAAGAGTGGAATCTATTGAATCTGTAGTAGGAAGCATTGGTTCATTTGTAGCACTAGGATCTTTTGACCTCTCCATACCCTCATCCAACACTAGCTCTACCATAGTCTCATCTACAACATCAAATCCTGAAACCTCCTCATGCATTTCTTCAAATCTCATTTCCTTCAAAACAACCCCATCACTACTCTTAAACTTTTGCAATATTGACTATGGAATTTTCTTACATCCCTCTGATGTAGTCCTGCTGTTGAATCCAAACTGATAGAATGCTAGATTTTGCACAAATACAGAGGTCCACCCAGAGAAAATACATTTTTATGTATTTCTCGCAAATTGAAGGTCAGTGTCTACAAGAAACCAAGGGTCCCATTCCTTTGTGTCTCTTTTGCGTATCATTAATGGTACTCCTCCTCCCCTCCCCTCAACCAACCATATTGTCCCTCACCTATGGGTTTTTAAAACCATATCATTATATCAATCAAAGCTTTGCTTTAGAAGAAGTAACAGCAAAGCCACCCGCTTTGAACGGTCTTTTCAACCTCTCAAACCAAGTTGTTGCCCTCCACAGAACCAAATGTCCGTAGGAAGCCTCTTTGGAAGATTCAAGTCATGAGTTCATCCCCGAAGCTAGGTGACAATCAAAGTCCAACCCTGCAGCTTTATATTGTTGTTGTGCTAGCACTGCAAGTTGCCCATTGAGAGCAACAACTGGTATAGGAAATGAGCAACCTCATGATAGACGTGGTCACCCTATGGGCGATTGTGGGTTGATGGTTCATACTAGTAGGGTGTATGTGAGTCTCTGGGGCAACTTTGGGTCTTAAAAGGTGACTTCAGGAACTTCAATGGCGACCATGGGTAAAGGAAGGGTGACTTCGGGTACTTCAAAGGTGACCGTGGGTAGTCTAAGGGGGACTACAAATAAATGAAGGGCGCCTTCAGATCTAAGAGGACAACCATGCGTATGCTTAGGCTCCAATGCCATTTTTGTTAACTTATCAATGTTCCATTGGCCAATTTTTAGATGAAAGTTATCCTAGTTTAGACAGATATTTTATGAAGTTCTAGTTCTATCCAAGGGTTCAACTTGGTGTTAATAGATAGTTTAAAAAAATATTTTTATGAATAAGGTCATAGACTTTAAGAATACCAAAGTTTTAAGAAATCATGATATGAAGGGAATCTCATTTCAAATCCATTCTAACAAACTTATTAAAAATAAACATAATTTGCTTGTAATCAAATTTTGAAAGAATTAAGAAATTTCTCATTCAAACTAAAAAGAAAAAGTGGAGGATAACATTGGTTGATTGAATTGTATAGATGGAATTTGCAACTCAAAATCTATAACTTCCATTTGTTTATCAATTCCAAAAATATTCTTCCGAGTAGCTTTTCATGATGTTTTTTTCCCCAAATGGTCAATTTGGAGAAGACTCTAGACATTCACGGATTAAAGAGCATAGGGACGCTATCATTTATATTACATTTGAATTGTATAATAAAATATGGAAAAATGCAACAATATGAACTTATAGATCATGCAGTTAAAATTTATTGAGGGTTCATTGTGTGGACTCAAGGGTACTAGCATCTTTATTTTTCTAAAACACTACACAAATTTTGCAAGAAATTGACATTCTTATAACTTGAAATAATCAAAATTTTGCAAAAATTTAAGCGTTTGGATCCAAATGCATCCACATTTTCATTTACAAAAAAAAGAATTCATTGTACTTGTATCTCAATAGAAATAAGGACAAAACCTTTTTCTTCATACATGTTGGAAAAAGTACATAGTCGTAAAATAACCAAGAGCCACCAACATTATATAACATCCATCTTCCCCTGTTTTTCCCTTTTAACATTATATTCATTAAAATAAGAGTTTTCTGGTGAATTGGGAGTCTATGAAGCCAATTATTAATCCGAGGGTGTATTAAAAAACACTAGGGAATTGTATAAAACAAAAGCAAAAATAACACTTGAACATGAAAGATCCCTTGGAAAGATCACAAGTATTGTAAAATTTTGTATTTTTAGTCAACCTTGATTGATTGGGAAGATTGCTTGAGAGATTTCTATTTTTGATTCACAAATAGTATGACAAGTGAATATGTAATTGTCATGAGAGTGCTTCACTCATGCACTATGTCCTATATTACAATATCTACACAATGCTTTCATAAACATAGAATATACTCTAACTCTACAATTTGAACAAATTCTACATGTATAATTTACTCTTGAGCATCTCCATTGCCTTTAGTATCTTAGGCCCTCTACTATAGACATCATCATTTTTCTTGTACTCATGCAATCACTATAGCTTCTACACCTGTATAAACTTTCGGTCCCATGCATCAAGACATAAAGAAGCACATCGGCTTGATGGTACACCATTGTGTGTCTTTGTCTTCTGTACACCAAATAATTGGGCATGTGGACATGGAAGTGTAGCTACATGGGAAGGGACTTGAATCATCTCTTGATGTGATCCTTTGGACACCATAGACCTCATCACCGCCAAAGATATTGGAGGTCCAACATCCTTGCACAACTTCCCTTATGGCACTCTCTCAGAGGTAGAAGCCGTAATTCGTGAGGTATTGGGAACCCTAATCTAAGAGGCAAAGGAAAGCAAGATTTCAACAATTGAGGAGCCCCATTTGGTGGACTGTCCATAGCACCATCTTCCATGGGCTTGGTGGAGAAGTCCATTGTAGAATTGGTAGTTGTTGCCGAGCAAAGAAAGTTCCCTATATTGAGGATTGCATTCTGGCCATACTCCATATAGGAATCATTTGATATTGTACATGGAAGGATGGCTCTATGGTGCACATAAGGCATAGGAAGGAAATCCTAAAAAAACACAATATACTTAGAGCAAATTTAAACAAATATCAAAGAAGAACCACACGTCAAGTATTGACCAAACACATACACAAAATGCCCACAATACTTAATGAACGAAACACAAATGAAATTGAGTCGACCTAATCCACAACACAAGGTTTAAAGTCATAAAGTATTTAGTTTGTTTATTACAAGAATCATCTGTACAAGATAAAAAAACGACATCACACAAAATATATATACATCTAAGGTTGATGCGAGCTAAAATCATAAGAAGTAAAAGCAGCCACTTTCTAATTTCCCGAAAGCTCAAGAGGACCTAAATACACATCTCAAAGTGAGGACCTATCTCAAGCTAGCAAACAATCGGACCACTTCCATAAGCTTGTTGTACTCAAGCCGATTCTGCTCATCACATAGCATCGGACACCCCATTTTCCTTGAACTATGACCATGAAGCAATTTCAAGCCTTGATCTCGAGCAATATGAAGATGCCTAAACCATGGAAGGAGGACATCAAGGAGAAATGTGTCTTTTGGACCGTTTCCCTTGTTAGTCCATATGTTTGGTAGAATGACATTCTTCAGCATGTTCATAATATACTTAATCAGGGTTGTTCTATCGAATGTGTTTTGGGGTTTGGGTGTCGAGTTGTTCGTTTGATGTCACATGTCATATAAGACGAGTGTCGCATATACGAGACAAATTTGATGAGCGCAAAATTAGGGTTTAGGGTTTTCGGGCAGGGCAACCAAAAATTTTATCTTACGTGGTGGGTTGTCAACAGTGATGTGGAAAGCTTTGACCATGTCACCATAGGCGACTGTGGGTAAGGTGGAGCGACCGCGGATCCTAGAATGAGGGCGACTGCGGGTGCGGTGGGGTGATTGCGGGTTCCAGAATGAGGGTGACTGTGGGTCCAAAATCTAGGGCGACTACGAGTCCAACCTAGAGTGACTGAGGGTGTAAAGACGACTGCAAGTGTAAGGAAAAGGGCGACCTTGGCTTTATCCCATACACAAGGAATTTCTTTTGTTCCGTGGATGTTAAGAACTTCTAATATACGACATAAATGCAATTGTCCATCTTTGAAAATTGGGTCCCAAAAGAGAGATCTTACTGAGTCCTCATACCAGAAATGAGTATTTTTGTGAGGGGAAAGGCAAGTACATCACATCACATAGTTCCATTTGAGATGATTTTCATACTCACTAGTCCATCCGTTAAAGGTTAAGAGCAACCTCGTGTGCCATTGCAATTGCAAACATGGATATAACAACCATTTCAATCTTGTTGACGATTTAGGATCCTTCAGTTTCCATGTGCCGTTGCATTCTCCTAAGCCTTAAATTAAGTATTTCACATTTTGTGGTCATTCACTCATTCATAGGAGCCTCCAAGTTCTACATGTTTTTATTACATATGGTTGGGAATTTCTAATTCAAATTTTCTACTCCTATTGAAGTGTAGAAGCCAATATTACAATTGGATATAATAATTACACCAAAAATAGATACAAAAACAAGAAAAAAGTAAGGATAATTAGTATTACTGTAATTATAAGTTGTACACACTAATAGAGTAGTGACCCAATCTTATAAATGAACTTCTACTTCAATTGTACTTCAATGAACTTTGTTAAGATCTCCACGTCTATACCTGTAGAAGTCCACACTAAAGACAATGAACAAAACTTTGTAATTCTAAAACTATCATGCTTTCATACTAAAGTAGATACTACACAAAACTCATCTATAGGCTATTTGCCTATGAACTTAAGCTAGAAAACTTCAATACACCAAAATTATGCAAAAGCATTACATTACCACTTCACTACCTCTAAATCTATATTTATAAAGTTACGGTGAAAATGTGTAATTACTAGGCACCTCATCAGCGTCAGGGTCAGAATCATCATCTGACTCCTCCACCCTTTCATTATCATCACGGTTATCATTCTCGTCGTCCTCCCTTCGTACTCATTCATTTTGCACTTCATGTTCTACCTCTAAGTTCACGTTCCGCACTTCAGTATCCACAACGCTATCGCCGCTAGTTTGCACCAATCGTTTAGTCAACCTCAATGCATCTCTTGTTCCATCAAGGTTGGATGCAAGGTGTCGTCCGCCTCTACTAGATTGCTCGATGTTTTGATTGGAATTGGCTTCACCCATGATGAATCTTTGGACAACATGGTTATGTCGTTTGGGATTTCTTTGTAGCCTCTCCTGCGTCTTCCTCAATCGCTTTTTCTGTCCTCTTGTGCCTTCATGCACGGGCAAGGATGATTCTCCAGGGCCAGAAATAGAGAAGGGCTGAGTGGGTTGCAGAGCTGAGGCATAGACTTCATTATCAATTGCCCTAAGAGAACTATTATGCAAGGGCGGTCTAGTCGCACGGGTTGGTATAGACCTAGTCGCCCTAGCATTGTTTGCGTTTCCTCCTCCACTTAAGGGCACCGTACGATTTCGGTTCATAACAACTTGCAAGAGCAAGTTTGAATCATATTCCACATTTTCTGTTCTTAAGGGGCTCCATAATGGAGAAAGTGGAATACTTGTATGCACAACATCTTCGACGTGTGTTGGCGGTGTTGCCTCCTCTTGCCTGTCATTTACCTCAGCAACTCAAGCGGCACTTCGTAGGTTCATTATCCTTGTAGAACCCTGATCTACAACATTTGGAGATCTTGTCTCCTCAGCTCTTGTGGGCATTGGACTATTTATGCCTTCATTGGGGTTGTCGGGACTAGCCCTCGTCGGCGATGAATTTATTGGAGGAGGTACATTCCTATCCCTAGCAGAGATGTAGGGTTGCGGGGGCCTTTGTAGTGCACGTTGAACCTCCTCCTCTTCAAAGTAGTACCTGTTATTCTCAGCTGTAAATGTTTTTCCATAGTTGTGTCTCTATGGACGACTCTTTTCTCTACGAATCAGTCCTGCCCAAATATTTCCACGTAGGCGCTCTTCTGCCAGCCTAACGTTCTCATTAGCTCGAGCCATTCTAACTGGGTCGCCATCCCTTGATGATCCTGTACCTAATGGCTCCTCATTCTCTTCCGAGGTATTTCCATCCACAAGGTAATTTTCATAGAACATTGCAGGATTGCGTCCACATTTCTCATGTTCAAGTTTACTGTTGGTGTAGATATGCACCAATGCTTCCACCTTGAATGTGGTTAGGCGATTTCGCACTTTATTGTGCACAAATGAATACATGCTCCAATTCCTTTCACATGATGATGTTGAGCATGTCAAAGATAGAACTCTCATTGCAATTTTTGGGAGAACATTAGCACCCACAAGATTCCACCATTGATGAGGCATTAGTTTATACTGTGTCATATCAAGAGCCTCTTCTAAGGGGTCAAAAGGGCCTGTCTTCTCTTCGAACTGCGTGAGCTCTTGCAATGCCTCCATGTATGATAATCCCAATGACTCGCTCATTTTTCGAAGCACCCGATTTAAGGCTCTTTTGGCCACACTGTCGTTACGAAGGGTTCCTACTTCAATCAAGAAAGGATTTAAGAGTGCCCCTGCATAGTGTAGGTTTATGAGCATCAATTTCCAACGAGCCTTGAAATGCTTCTCAAAGTTTGTCACAATTTCATCATTCAGAAAAAAAGGTTTGTTTCTCAAGCTCCACACGTACTCTTGAAGAGTCTTCATAACCAACCAAGCCTTAGGCATTGCTAGGGCTTTCCCATCAAACACTCGGAGAGCAATAAGGATGGGCTCCACCATGTGCAAAAAATTCTGACACTCCACCCAAAAAGATTCCACATGAATGTCATTCCGCGCTCTAGTGGCTCACGCTTTCAATATATCTCCATTTTGGCGGCGTTTGAAACTAGCCTCAAATTGCACATATGTCTCATCCATTATCACTTGAATCAATGCTGACTTGCACTCTACCACACGTGATATCATGAGGAAGTTCATTACAAAGCGTGTTTGAGAAGGCATTCGCAATGCCTTGTCCGGGGAGTACTTTCGGAAGAGAGCCAATGTGGAATGGCACCTCTTGATGTACTTCACTATCTGTGTACAACGTCGTACTATTCTCTTCACCTTGACATCCTTTGCCTAGTCTTCCAAAAGCAAGTCCAAAATGTGTGCTGTGCATCCTTGGGTATACATGTGAGGATATTTCTCTTGTAATGCCTTCAAAGTCTCCATCATGACAGCAGCATTGTCCGTACATAGTTGGACAATGTTTTTAGGGCCAACCTCTTCTATGTATTGCGCCATCATATTGGTTGTGTACACAATGTCCTTCTTCTCCCCAATGGTGTCCACCGATCCAAGAAACACATCCCCCACAGGACACACGAGCATTAAATTCAGTAATGGACGGCTATTAGTATCAGACCAACCATTCGAACAAATAGTTGCTTTGTAAACTTCGATAGAGTGTTTTGTCCGCTTAGTGACCATTTTATAAACACTTTCCTTCTTTGGCTCTATCATTCTTGTACGCAAAGCATTGTATGAGGGCGGTTGGTATCGTAGTCCTAATGCCGCTGTCTCTTTCACTACTTTCACAAAGGCAGGATGGCACGCAACATTGAACGCGATGCTAGCTTCATAAAAGAAAGAAGCCCACATGGTATCCAACCTAGCTATTGTCCTACTTTGTAATGCCTCATCCATGCTAGTTTGCTTAGAAATGAAAGGGTTATTCCTCCTCAAAATTGTTTGAGGAGTGGAATCTACTAAATCGGTAATAGGTAGCATTGGTTCATTCATAGCACTAGGCTCCTTTGACCTCTCCATACCCCCCTCTAACATAGGCTCTACCACAGTCTCATCTACAACATCAAATTCTCGAACCTCCTCATGCATTTGTTCAAAGCTCATTTCCTTCAGAACAACCCCACAACAAGTCCTAAACTTTTGCAATACTGCCCATGGGATTTTCTTACATCGCTCTGATGCAATCCTACCGCCAAATCCAAAGTGAGAGAATGCCCACTTTCGTACAAACATGGAGGTCCACCTATAGAAAACACATGTTTGTGTGTTTCCCGCAAATTGAAGGTCAATGTCTACAACCAACCAAGGGTCCCACTCCTTCGTGGCTCTCCTTGTATCGTTAATGGTAGTCCTCCTCCCTTCATCCCGACCAACCATATTGTTCCTCGCCTATGAGTTCTTCAAACAATATTATCATATGAATCAGAGCCTTGATTTAGAAAAAAGAATGGCAAAGCCACTTGCTTTGAACGGTCTTTTAAACCACTCAAACCAAGTCAATGCCCTCCAAAGAACCAAACATCCGCAAGAAGCCTCTTTCAAAGATTCAAGGCAAGAGTTCATCCCCGAAGCAAGGTGAAAACCAAAGTCCGGGCCTTCAACTTTATACTGTAGTCCTGCTAGCACCGCAAGTCGCCCATTGAGAGCAAGAATGGGTGCAGGAAACGGGTGACCTCGTACCAGGCGCACTCGCCTCGTGGGTGACTACGGGTCGACGGTTTGCACTAAGAGCACACGTGTGGATCGAAGGGCGACTATGGGTCCAAGGGGGGCGACTGCGGGTCTAGAGGGCAACTACGGGTAGAAGGGGGGGTGACTGCAAGTAGAAAGAGGCAACTGCGGGTCTCAAGGGGGCGACTGCAGGTAGAAGGGGGCGACTGTGGGTAGAAAGAGGCGACTGCGGGTCTCGGGAGGTGACTTCGGGTAGAAGAAGGCGATCGCGGGTGGAAGGGGGGGTGATTGCGAGTAGAAGGGGGCAACCGCGGGTCTCAAGAGGCGACTTTGGGTACTTGAAAAGCGACTGTGCTTACGCTTTAGGACCCAAGGCCATTTTTGTTATCCCGTTAGCGTTCCATCACTGAGTTTCTAGATGAAAGTCATCCTAGTTTAGATAGATATTTTATTAAACCCTAAACGCTATCTGTGAGCCCCTATTTCGTCACCAGGGACTCATTTATCTTTTTTTGAATTTTTTTGTGAAAATAAGTGTGGAAAATAGTACAAAAAATCCAAAAAAGAGTGTAAAACCAAAATAGGTGTGTTACATGCCAATATAGTATTTGGTCATATTTTGAGAGTTTTTATTAATTAGATTCAAATTTCACTTGTAAATAGATTAGAACCTAACCAATCGTGGTAATTACGAGTTATGAGCATATTAGGCTCAAAATCCCACATAGAAAAGACATTGCTTGGCTAATATTGGTTGAGGGAACCCTAGTGAGGCACATAGGTTAGTTCCAAGAGATAGGTTTCAGTTTCCCCATTTCATCGACGAAATAGCGGAACCCCAATTATTGGCTTGCAGATGTTGAAAATACCAAGATGGGATCGTAAAGGAATCTTTGGTCCAAGGAAGGTAACTTAGGGTTAAAACCATGCCCGGGAAACAACAGCGAAGTCAGTTTGCCAAGATTCCTACCGGTGTGGAAGATTCCTTGGCCATCGATAATTAAATAAAGAGGTGGATTTTGTTCCCCTAGGTTGATGTGTAGAGTAAAAATATGAGCCTACACATGTGTTGTGGGATTCCATGGGAGGTTCTACAAAAGGTTTCGGAATTTTTTGATAGTCAGAAGATGCCTTTTCGGACGGTCAACTACCCAAACCTACGATGAGAAATTCCTAAAAATTCTCCAGGTGGTGGTAAAATCTCACTAAAAATTAGAATAGCTTCTTTTATGTTAATAAGACGCTCCAACAAGTTTCAAGACGTTCCAATAGTCAGAAGAATCCGAACTTGCAAGATTCCTCAACAATTGACAAAATTTAAAGATTACGGTGGAGTTGACCAATGGATCGGGATCATACAAAAGTGGAATGGGGTCAAAGATAGTACTTTTATTACTCCCCCACACCTACATAAGAGCCTAGGCTAGTTATTTTTTTCAAAAAAGTCAAACTCCCAAAAATGGGTTTTTAACCCTTTTGGGTGTTAAGTTGGCGTTAGGTTTCGTTGAAATTTTGAAGTTAGAAAAAGGGGTGGAGGGTTCTTTCACACTAAAAATGGCCTTCTGAATCCAATGGCGCAATCCATTTGTGATTTGGAGTTAATCTCCAAAAGTTAGAAAATTGATCAGCGTAGAAAGTCAAAATTGGTAAATTAGGGTGAAAATCCTAATTGATAAGATTACCATGTTGAAATGAGAGGAGGTGGGTGCCCTTGAAAAAGTATATAAGGGCACTCATTCTTCTCTCAAATCACCCCTTCTAGCCATTATTTTGGCTTTGTAAACACGTTGGTCCATTAATTGTGGACTTTTGGCTATTTTTGAGCCAAAGTTGTAAATGTGGTGTTTTTGGAGCATTTCAAGCTCCTTTTGTTTCTATTTTGTAAGCTTTGAAGGACTTTGGGGCCCCTTCAAGTCTTATTTGTTGTCTTTGTACTTGTTTTTTGAAGATTTTGGTTGAAATTTGGTAGTATTTTAGTTGTACTAACTCTTTCGTTAGTATATTTGTTGTTCCTTCAAGTCCTTGTATAGGACTTGAGTATTGTATACTAATTCTAGAGGATCCTCCCTTTATGATTGGCGATGCCGCTTAGGGAATACCTCTAACTTGTTATGTTTATGATTTTTGTACTAATTTTTGTACTAATTTTTTGTACTAACACTTTTGATTCATCTTCCTTTAAGTTTTGTTTGTCAAACTCTTTGTGTGTTATTTTTTGCTTATTCTAACACGGCGAAGCTTTGACTTTGGTTTTTAGAATTAGGTAGAAATTTAGTGGGCTTTGAGGGAACACGGCAAAGCTTTGACTTTGGTTTTTAGAATTGGATAGAAGTTTAGTGGGCTTTGGAGGAATACGGCGAAGCTTTGAACTTTAGAGTCCTAAAATTTTCTCTCAAAAACAAGATTGTAGAAGTTCATCAAGTTAGCATAGAAAAACAAAAACAAAATCTCATCACATTCTCTTTCTCACAAATCTTTTAATTCCATAGAAGTTAGAGGGACTAATTTTCATAGAAGTTATTTTTTAAAAAGCTAGAAAAAAATAAAACAAAACAAAACGATACAAAAATCAAAATCAACAGTTGGCTTCGGCTCTCCGCTTGGAAAGCTTCGTCTCCGCAGTCAGGAGCAGCGCTTGTGCAAGGGGAGCCCCTGGCTTGCTGGGAGCCCCCGGCCTATGGGAAGCCCCCTGGTAGGAGCCCCCGGCCAACTGGGAGCCCGACAGTAAGGGAGCCCCCCACCCAACCCCGGCTAGGCAGAGAGCCCAACTCTGGCCAGGTAGGGAGCCCAACCCCGGCCAGGCAAGGAAGAGCCTGCCGGCCGGCCTGCCTGCTGGCTTCAGGCCAGGGTAGTGAGGGAGCCAAGGGAGGAATTAATCCCCTCCCCTCTCAAGAAATTTGAAGTTTCTTTCAATTTTTTTTGTGTTTTTTTTTTTTAGAACTACGATAGAAGGTAGAATCAATCTATAGAAAGTAGAAGAGAGGAAGAATAGAGAGGTACCAAACCAAAACCAAAACCAAACAAGTTTCAAGTAGAATTAAAATTGGTTAGTCTTAGGAATAGGTTGAGAAGGAAAACTATCATAGTTTGGAGAAAAAATAGCAACCAACACTAATCTCACCACTCTTTCTCTCTTAGAAGTTGTAGCAAGTGCACAACAAGATTACAAGTCACAAACTCAAAGTTGCATGAGAGAATGAAGAAGGAGTACAAAAGCTTGAGTTTAGATAGAAATTAGATAGAAATCAAGAAAATCTTAAAGAATCGATTAGAACCATAGAAAATAGGATAGATTAGAAAGTTGCCTTGAATTAGTGGAAATCTTATCAAAAACCATATCTTTCCAAGTCAACTTGTAGAATAGAATAAGCAAGTTTATATAGTGAGAAGGGATAGAAAAAATCTCCGTTAGCCATTTTCCGCTAACTTGTAATTAGAATCCATTCTTTAAGCTGTAAGCAAAAAAATGGCAAATGAAGGAGAATACGATGATCTATACAACAATGTGCCAAATAACTTCCAGAACGGGGTAAGTTATTAAATAATCTAAATTTTATTAATTTTCAAAGTATGTCGATTAATACAATTTTAGTAGAAAATCCCTATATTGATTAGGACTAATCTTTGTAAATTTGTTTGTTTCCAATAAGTTTTTTTTTTACTCAGGATTTAGGAAAGAGTCCATTGCTTGGAAGGCTCAGTGGACAACGCTTTGACACCCATTAGTAAATAAAATTAAGACAAAACAAAAAGAACCTGTTGTAGAGGTGTTTACTATGGGTGGGTAAATAAACACTCACACTATCCAAGGGTTTGACTTGGTATTTATAGATATTTCAAAAAAAATTTTTAGGAAAATGGTCATAGACTTAAAGAATACAATTTTTTTTTTAAACAACCACATGAAGGGAAACTCATTTCAAATCCATTCCAACAAACTTAATAAAAAATAAATAGAATTAGCTTGTACTCAAGTTTGGAAAAAAATTAAGAACTTTCTCTTTCAAATTAAAAAGAAAAATGGGGGACAACATTGGTTGATCAAACCATATACATGGAATCCACAACTCAAAATGTATAACTTCCATTTCTCTATCAATTCCAAAAGTATTCTTTTGAGTACCTTTTTATGATGTTTTTTCCCAAATTATAAATCTCAAGAAGAATCCATACATTCACAGGGTGAAAGGCATGGGAATGTTGTCATTAACAATATGTTCAAACCATATGTTAAAATACAAAAAAATGCAACCATATAAACTTATATTGAAACTCTCATGGATGATGCAACTTAAATTTATTGAGGGTTCTTTGTATAGACTCAAAGTTACTAGAATTCTTCTTTTTTTAAAACACTACACAAATTTTGCAAGAAATTAACATTCACATAACTTGAAATCATCAAAATTTGTCAAAAATTCAAATGTTTGGATCCAAATGCAATCACATTTTCATACACAAAAAATAAAAATAAACATTCTTGTATTTCAACAAAAATAAGGACAAAGCCTTTTTCTTCATATATCTTGGAAGAAGTACATAGTCATAAAAGAAACAAGAGCCACCTAATTTATACTCCATCCATTTCCCCTTGTTCTTCCCTTTTCTTCTTTTCTAGTTCTATTTGGGCTCTTGCCACTCTCTCTTCCCTCTTCAAAAGAGTCAGGTCATGGTTCCACATCTTATTTTGGATCCACCACTTCTTGAACAATGACATCAACCTAATGTGTGCCTTCGGCCACGACATCTTTTCCTCCAACTTCTGTTCCAATCTTTTCACAGACGCTAACTTCATCTTCAACTTCTCTATTTCCGTAGTGGATGACAAATCTTCAACATCCACAGACAATGAATCCGGTGGCAATGACCGGTCAATAGGATCTGCATCCTTCATCTCCTTCAAGCGGTTCAATGTCGATCTTGCCTTTTCCACACCTCCTTTTTCAATGGCAAGGTTGTTTTCTTCCATCCTACATTTTTCCATTATTGTTTGAAGTTGTTCATCCATAACAGGATTGACATTTGAATTGGAACCTCCATCTTCTCCCTTATTGAACTTGAGGTAAAATTGTTCTAGTTGTTCCATTTGTCTTTGCTGGGCTGCCAAACGAGTTTGTCCAGCTTGAATTAGTTCTTTGAGGGTGCCCACATCCTCAACCTGAATCTCTTGTGTGCTTCGCTTCTCCATGATCTCACACTCCCTTTCTTTTTCTTCAAGATCCTTTAAAACCATCTCCAACTCTACTTTATAGGATTCTTTCGTTCGCCAATTATTGTCTTCTCCAAGTACACCTTGATGTTCTTGTTCCATTTCACGCAATACTTCCATAGAAGGCAAATTCATCAAGGTCAAAGGAATCTCTTCTTCAGCTTCATTCTCCCCATCCAACCTATCTTCATTAATTTCCTGCAAGCAAGCTTGCACGTAATGGAACACTTCGTCATCTTCGGGACAACGGACCCCTATCAGTTCCACAGACATAAAAGGTTCTCTATACATTGGTGTGGTCCGTTGCATGTTGGCTTCTTCTGATACCACCAAGGCTAAGTTTTCTTCCATTGATGTATCTTCCATCCTGTCCCTAGGTTCAGGCAATGGCTCTTCATCGGAGTCCGATTCTCCAGTTGATGTTGACCAAACATAATCCTCATCTGCCACTCCTTCTATAATGTTCTTTTTGGGCCCTAGCCCATCCTAAGGATTATTTGAAGGACCTGCTCTTGGAATGTCTTTTGTAGTTGGAAGCGTGACATTCTTGGATGTCTTGAAGGTCATCCAATCTACCATGTTCCCCAATTATAACTCTGCATATACCATTTGGCATATGCCCATTGAGACTTCGCTTTGTGGAATTTTTCGCTTTCCATACAATGCTCGGTACACTTCAATACATCTCTGGACAAATGCATCATCCTTGCAGTAATGAAGATTTGCTTGGTTTTGCTTTACATAGTGAATGTGTC
Source organism: Straminergon stramineum (assembly GCA_963920665.1). Classification (NCBI taxonomy): domain Eukaryota; kingdom Viridiplantae; phylum Streptophyta; class Bryopsida; order Hypnales; family Calliergonaceae; genus Straminergon; species Straminergon stramineum. The sequence continues at coordinate 16,290,828 of OY987273.1, forward strand.
GATGGTAAGGGAATAGCTTGTCGATATATGCCACATTTAACTACTTTTGGACTTTCGGGGGAAGGGTTTAGGGTTCGGACTTTTCTTCGACATATCTCCAAATGAATACTATCTACATTATATAGAATGGGATTGCAATGATGTTAAAAGTACAAAGGAGAATATTCCATAGAGCATATCCATATATGAAAGTTGAAAGAAAAAACATATTTTAGCAATGCAAACATACATACTGTATTTTTGTACATAGTGAGACATTGAGATGAATGATCTGTAGATTTCTTGATGTAGAAGAATACCATGAATTTGCTACAATTCCAAAGTTGTAGATTGTGTCTAAGTAATAAACTTTCATATCTTTAGATGTCTATATGATTGGATAGAGGCATTCAATTGCATAATCAAATAAAAGAATTCCAACATTTAACTTGGGGATTAGAGATCTGGAGATCAGAGATCTGGAGATCTTCTGATGTAATCCCCTCAACATTATACAAACGCATACACAATGACATTTGTATAGAGTAAGGTGGATTCACAACAATTCATTCATTTTGATACATCAAAGAATAGGTGTGTGTGTTTAGAAAAAGAAATGCATTGCTAGTAGTTTTGAAGCTAGACTACTAGACTTGTTTAATCCAAGTCATCCCTAACCTCTAACACCAAGGGTTGTATATAATTATATTGCATGTTTAACTTAGGATCCATATCAATGAACACAACAATTTCATTCAAAGGTACCTTGCACATCCTTGGGCTTATTAAAGAGATCCATTATGAGATCACAAAGATTAGGATGCAAGTCCGACTTGTTTGATGAGTCACATTTGTAAATAAGAAAAAGCCTCAAAATAATTTTGTCTAGAAGCATATGTCAAAAAAGCTCTTCTAATGTCGAAAAATTCATCTTTAGTCTAATCTCCAATAAGTGCCCAAAAGCCACCAAGAATTTCGATATTTTGTCAAGCATCCAAGACACCACCTTTGATGCATTGAAGACTAGTTAGTACAATGATCACTACCTTCTACAAAACCCACCTTAGCACACAATCAATTGTTAATAACCTTCAACCATAAAACAAATGACCTCCAATCATCGAGAGAACTCCAGATATATACTATCAAATTGAAGTTATCAGAACTCAAATGTTTGTGCAAAACGTATCATACAATAACAAGGGACCTATGTATTGAGAACAAGGAACTTATTGCAATAACTCAACAATTTTCATTTTCCAAAGCATTAGCAAGAAAACCATCCTAAAGAATTTACAATTTCAATGTTACCCTCAATTAATAAAACAATTGTGAAGGGCCTATACTAAAAGCACAATCTGGTTATAATATTGTGAAACCATCAAAGAATACTATGGGCTACCATTTCAATTCATATGCTTTACTACAAAATATGAAGATTAATAAAAATATAGCTAGCTATTAGTATCTTTAGATGTTACGATAAAAATTAACAATCATGATTACTAAACTTCAAATTCAGTATCTCACAGTTGTAATGTAGACTAAAAGAGAATTTTACAAATGCCATTACAATAATATTGTAACACAGCTTATGACAATGATCTTCAGTGGTCTATTTCCAAAAAAAACATTTACAATAATTTCAAATCATTTCAAAAAAATAAACACTATTTCAAGTCAAATGCATGATTAAAAGTAATACAAATATCTTTATTAATCCTAGGAGCATCCTTGCGCTTACACATACATTTAGCAAGGGATTAAAGCTTTCCTGTGGTGCTTTGTTTGCAGGGCCGCAGTAGGATTTTGGTTTGTCTTCCTCAAGAATGACATCCATAGGATTGACAATCAACAACAAATGGGGGATTTCATCATGCTTCATCTTCCAAATGTACCGTGGCTAGAAGCCTTCTACCAATTCTAGAGGGTACTTATGAAGTGAGTCAACATGTAATGTAAAATATAACTACAAAAATAAGAAATCTCTATTTGTAATTAACAATTCAAGGTGTGGGCGGATCATTTGGAGATCTTTGGATGATTCAACACATTGTCTAATAGAAAATTAGAGATACTACCTCGTCGGTCTCAACTTGTATGTGTTTCTAGTTATTTCTAGCAAGTAGAAATTTGAGAGTGTGTATTCTCCCGTGTCCGGTGCCCTACATTTGGTGGGGCATTTGGTCAACATTCTCATGAAAGATTGTTTTCATACTTCCAATGACTTGAATGGTTCCAATCCTAGGTTGTTTAATCCCTTTGTTTCCATGTGTCCCTAAAACAATGCCTTCTTTGTACATTAGAATATAACTATGGTATGTTGACTTTGAAACTTTGTGAATTATGTACTACATCGTAACGCATACTTTTGCACTTTTTAGTGTGATGAATTTCTAGTTCTAGTTCCCATCAAAATGGTAAATTTTTCCATAGGCAATGATCCTATATTTGTGTCGGTCTTCAAACAAATTCAAATAGAATCTTTGCCTTACCATCAACATTTGCTTGTGAGAATAGAAATTGGTAGCACCATTTGCTGCAACATTTCACGGAAGTAACCTTCTGAATCTCATAATCTTGAGTTTTGCAAGCAAACTACAAATCATTGATGTATAGACTGGACTTGCACACTACGAATCAACAAGGCACTTTTTCTCTTCTTCCAAGATATGCTGAGGGATCTTCAACAACATGAGTGGCAACAAAATAGTCGATTGTCTATTTCAACGATCGACTACTAGGAAACTAGTAGGCAGACAATGGCTATTGGGCATGAGTCATTATGGCTTCTTTTTTTGCCAAGAAAAAATCCAACATAGTTATATCCAAATACTCTTCACCAAGTGTTGCATCTTTAAAATGATCTTCCAACCTCTAGCATTGAATTTTGTCCAATGCCTCAACAATGTTCTCAAAGTTCTACCAATGTACCTCAAGCCCAATCCAATCATCTTGTAGAACAAAGGCAAAAAGAATACATTGGGAGGTCTTAATTTGATTTTCTATCTATAGCACTGTCTTGTCAAAAACATCCAACAACAACCTATTACCCCTTTGGGAGAGGGTGACATGGATACTATGGGCTTCCTAGATGATGGAATGTGTTTGAACTAAAATCAAAATACCTCACTCCAAAGAAATATCCACCCTAAGCCATTGGCCCTCAAGACAAGCATCCACAACCAATCCTCTTCTAACTTGAACACCACATCCCTTAACAAAAAGCTTAACTTCATTTCCAATGCTAAATGCCTCAAGTCAAGTTGTCGAATTGTCAAAACCTCCTTCCATTGAATGTTCAATTGTATATGGACTACCTCATTGCTATAGAAATCACTAAAGGAATCCATTATTTATTTTCCATCTTGATGCAAAGTATATGGAAAGACCTTTGAATGTATGATAAGCTAGACAATCAAACAAACATACTAAAGAATTAAACACATTCTAATATATATATTTATTAGTGAACATTCTTTATCCTAGCTTCATCTGGAGATCTCCAAATGCATAATAAACAAAACACCTAAGGTGAAACAACAAGGACCAAGTAAATCCTTAACATGACACTCAACCCCCATCCAACTTACATTAGGAGATCTCCAAATGAGGGGTGACCTAGTGAAGTTCATTGACGGTAACACAACATTCAACCAATTCAATCCTAAATCGGATACACATTTTTGAACCCAATTCCATGTAGAGATCTCCAGATATGGTATGACCCAAACAACTTTGCTAACATAGCATACAACTAGTTAAAGATTGGTATATACAAGCATTTATAAACCCATCTCCATCTGGAGATCTCCAGATAAGGTGTCACCCAATGCACTTTGTTGATGCAACATTGAGATAGTCTTATCCTATAGAGGACATGTGTTTCCAAACAATGTTCCACCTAAAGATCTCCCAATAACTAAAGGTGTCACCCATTGGACTTTGTTGATGAACCATCAAGCTAGTCTTATCCTATTGAGGACACGTACACCAAATCCTAGCTCTATCTGGAGATCTCTAGATGAGGGGTGACACAATGAACTTCGATGATGCAGCATACAACTAGTCTACTCCTATTGCAGAGATGTGTTCACAATCCAAAGATCATCTAGAGATCTCCAGATGAAGGGTGATACAATGAACTTCGATGATGCAACATACAACTAGTCTACTCCTATTGCGGAGACGTGTTGACAATCCAAAGATCATCTGGAGATCTCCAGATGAGGGGTGACACAATGAACTTCGATGATGCAGCATACAACTAGTCTACTCCTATTGCGGAGACGTGTTCACAATCCAAAGATCATCTGGAGATCTCCAGATGAGGGGTGACACAATGAACTTCGATGATGCGGCATACAACCAGTCTACTCCTATTGTAGAGACGTGTTGACAAATCCTAGCTCTATCTAGAGATCTCCAAATGAAGGGTGATACAATGAACTTCGATGATGCAACACACAACCAGTCTACTCCTATTGTAGAGACATATTCACAATCCGAAGATCATTTGGAGATCTCCAGATAAGGCATCATCCTAAGGACTTTACTAATGTAGCATTGAGACCATTTCAGTTTGATAATATGCATTCAAAACCCCAACTCCATCTGGAGATCTCCAGATGGAGGGTCCTAATGACTTCTATGCTGATGTAGCATCCAGCTAGGCAAATACTAGTATCACTACCAATACGTATTTTTGTATATATACTCCAGTTATGTAGATTAACTAATCTTTTGCAATTGACCAAGAATTCACTCAAAATTCTCGATCATTCGCTATTATCAAATTCAATCCAAACAACAATAGAGCATATTCTCATACCACTAATTCTCCAAAATATCATAACTACCGTAGTGCACTCTTCTATGTGACCATTCAAATCCTTTTCAAATAGAAAACAAAGAAATCCACAAATGCAACCATTCCTACCATAGAAATCATGCCTGAAGTTTGTGAGGCAACCTTCCGAGGAGAATCATTCTAATCAACCTTCACACCTTGAAACTAACCACCCTGATTACCAAGAAGTGACGATAGTACTCCTAGTTGCAACAAAGAGGAGTTGATGTTGAACTCCTTGGCATGAAGAGATTGAATGCACAAAAACATTGTTACTGCAATGAACCGCCACAACATTGAGACGTCAACAATACAAGGAACTGCAGCAAGAAAGTTGAAAAGAACAAGAACAACTACAGCAAGAAAGTTGGCATCAAGAGAAGAGGTTCATGTTTTTTGAATTGAAAATCTCGCCAAAATAGGTGTGTACAAGCTACCATGGCAGCGGCTCTTCATTTTCTACTTTGACCAAGGGACAAATAATAGGAACTCAAGGCATCATTCTACAACAATGCAGTATTGAAGTGGGCTCGTCAATTCATAATTTGTGGCATTCAAGTGGGCTCGTCAATTCATAATTTGTAGTATTCAAGTGGGCTCGTCAATTCATAATTTGTGGCATTCAAGTAGGCTCATCAATTCAAAATTTGATTCTCAAGAATCCCTATTCAACTCTCTATGCTGATGCTTTGGAATCCTAAGTATTTCATCAAGATTTGAGTCTCGATTTTATTGTTTAATTAGCATAATGACTTTATTACATAATTATGCATTATTTTCTAAAGTACTGTAATTATTCTTATTGAATGTGACAAACAAGTGTAGTTTGTTCCTAAAATGAAAGGTAAGAATTTATTTGCGATTCTTTTCCAAGTGACTTATTGAGTACAAATAGAAAAAACCTTTACAAATGAATTTAACCAATGGACTAATTAAAAAAACTATGAATGAATCTAATTATTCAATCTATATTTTCATTAATTTACAAAAGATTACTTTTAACATTATAATTATATTATTTTCAAATAGAAAAATGTAGTGATCCTTGTATTTCCATCGTTGTAAAAGTGGATAGGTAAATTTTAAGGAAAAGAAAGTTGAAAAACACACATTAAAACGTAAGATAGTTCGCTTTAGTTGGCAATGACACAATGTTAATAATTAACATGATATCTTCGCACAAATTAAAAAGTAGTTATTTTTGTAAAATAATATATATTTTATAATTAATTTTTAAAAATTATATCCAAAAAATAACAAGTGAATTTATTCTAAAAAATATTTAAAATATTGATTAGTGAGGTATAGTTATTGTCTTAGTGGGTAAAATATTGTGTGGAAATAAAAAAATATTGATTTTCAAGTATGTGAAAAAAGATCAAGAACAATATAAATAATTAAATATTAACCTTCAAAGGACCAAAGTACCCACCTTGGGCTTTTTGAAAACTCAAGCAAACTCTATTGACTTCATAGTTTGGAATTTGTATATGAATTTTTTAGGATGGATGCTCCTCATGATAATCTATGTTTGAAGCTTCATATTATGTAATTTTGATAAATATTTCAAGTATTAGAAGTTTTTAAAATTTCAATGTCAAACCTAGCAAACAAAAATATATTCTAAAAAGTTATTGATTATTTTTGGAGGATTTTTTAGATTTATACCTACTCAAAAACATTTGATCTATTCAAATTCCAAATAATGGAGTAAAAATTATGAGGAGTTTTATTTTGCAAGCAATGAGGGTTGAAAAAACATATGAAAGTTGTCTTTTAGTCTCAATCTTCAAAAAAATTCAAATGAAAATAAAGATAAAAGATATTAATTGTTAATTAGAACACTCCCACCATTGGGATTAACAATTCTCAAATTTTTCCAAAATTTATTAGCATATTAGTTTGTCTTTCAATTAGTAACACCTTCCAATTTAAAATTTATAAATAAATAAATATGAAAGTTTTTTTGATTAAAAATTTCTTACATATATTTGAAATCCATTTTTCAACATATTCACTAAAATGCTCAAATTATAGGACATATGTATTTTTTCTAAAACTATTGATAGACAAAACTTCAACTTTTAGAAGGGCTAGAAAAGCCTACATTTTGAAGTTTAAGCACATTGAACTTGCAATTGGTGGGGATATTCACTCTAAAATGTTGGGAGAATGTACTTGAACAATTGAAGTCAACTAAAGGATCCTATGATTGGATTTGTTAAAAAATAAATATTAATGAAGGTTTTGACCTTGCTTTTGGACAAGTGTAATTTTCAAGCAATTTTGGGCTTCTAAACATGAAAGAATTTTAGAGGTTAATCTACTAACATGTACTTAAATTATATAACTTTAGAGATATACAATTAGGCATCCACATTCTTAAAATTTCATCCACTACCACTTTATTACGTTACATAATTAATGAAGTTCGGAATTATAAGTGCTTCTCCACATGATGGTGTACAAAACCAACACTACATTACCACCTAAACCCTAACCCTAGAAAACCTATACCCTACCAATCAATCATACAAGAATTACAAAATGAATGTGGTAATCATTGAAATGTATGACTTGAAATTCTATAAATTTGATTCATTTTTAAATGATTTGGAAATGTGCAAGTTCTATTGACTCCAATTTTGAAAAGTAATATGGCCTATTTCACTAAATTTAAACAATCTAGGATCTTCGAATATTACTGAAAAAAATAGCTTAGAAAAAAATACACATAAGACAACAGAAGATTTGTCATATAATGTTCTCAAAGATTGATTATATACCTTTATTGTATGCAAAACATCAGGAGATCTTTACAAAACCTTCAAAGGTCTATCCAAAACACCAAAAATCCATGATTGTTTTTCCGAATGACGAGTTCTCTGCATATTCTTCTAACATAGTCTTTAGAGTAGAACTTCGCATTGTCATGTGAACCTAATAATCGATTTTGGTTACTAATTCAAATGAGTCAATTTTTCTTGCATCCAGAGTCAATGGAGTTAGTCGAGAACATTCAAAATGAATACCATTTTTTGCAATATAAAGTATAGGTGAAACTTCGTAAACTGTATTAGGAACAAAGTCATGGCCTCATGGGGTATTTTGGTAAGGATAGTTTTAAGAAACGAGAAGCATATATCACCAATGAGGACTAATAGAATTTTCAGGGGCAATGGATTTGAGTTTGTGCTAGAGTCCTAGAATTGATACAATTTTTTTGGTAGTCTATAAGTAAATTTCCAAATCATTCTCCAATTCCATTCAATGTTTAGGGTTTGGTCCATATTGCTTACTAGTTACTCTTGCATACAAAAGTAATTATTAAATTCACTAATTTGGGATCATAATTAGTGATTTGCAAATTTGATTAAAAAAATCAATTAATTTGAAGTCTTTATGATTGACTATCAAGTATTGAATGCCCATGTTCCAAATCTAAGAATTGCATTTAAAATAATAATTATATATATATATATCATAATTACAAAATCATATAAATATTAATCATATACAATCATGTGGGCCCTTAACATACAATAATCAAAAAAAGATTACATGATGTATAATTATCTAATTATTGACATAATTACATGCTTGGACGCTTAGTTACAATGAATCAAAGTGTATTGAATTTGAATTAATTGATATTGATTACAAATATAGTGCAATTTGTTTTGCAATCCATCCACAAATGTAGCATGTCATTTAGATTGAAATTTCAAAATAAATTATACCATTTTCTTACAAAAATGTGGAGGGATATTTACAGACTAGCTCATGGATTTTCTTGGAAACCATAGCTTAAAATAATGAACTTGAAGTATGTATTGCCAATGAAGATTGCTATAAAGTTGAATGGTAATAGAACTGACTTCAAGCTAGAGCCCTAGAATACATACTTTTTTTTTCTTTGTCCATTATGAAGTTTACAACTGATATCTTTAATTCATTTGATTTAGTTCAATTTAGTTCAAAGTAAAATTAAACATTTGAATGCAGTTGTTTTCTTGTAAATTGTGAAAAAGAAATTCATTTCTCAATGAGGTAGGGTTTTACACAATCATGTGTGTTTCGGGGCATCCTTTACTTTGTGGCAAATGAAAATGGTCTAATTACTAATTTTTAATTACCATATTTAAAAAAAAATTTCATTCAAAGTGTAGAAATGGAAATGTGGTAAGAAAATGGGCCATTAATAGTGCCTTCTTTACAATAGGCAACTAGTGAAGTATTCTTTAAACATTGTGTAAAGTTAGAAAGTTAACACAATAGGTGACAAAGTTGTTAGATTTTTTTGTATTTCTAATAGCTATACTATATTTAATGAAAATTGAATAATCTAGAGTCCACTTTCAAATGGCACTCTTTATAGTAAAAAAGTAATCTAGCTTTTTAGAATTCTAGCTTTAGCGTAATTTGAAGAAAATTACAATGGATATTGAGGAATTAGGTAGGTTTTATCTGTAAGTTGGCCTAATCATGTTTTTTATGAATCAAAATTTTGACCTCCAAAGACAAGGTGAACCATTTGAAGGTATGGTAATGTGAAGTCAACAAGTCAACATCCACGAAAAGGAGCATGTTGTATTTGAACCCCTTTTATTCCTTCTTTGGCCAAGTATCTTGAAAGCTTAGAGGAAAAGCTTCCTATAATTAGAACCTCACGATTTTAAAGAATATGAAAGGAAATATCCAATTGGACAATGATGCTCCACTCTAGTGAGTAGTGACCTAGTTTTCTTCTCAATGCAAGTGAAATTAATTTGAAAAGTTAAACTTTAAGAGCTTTGTTGATTTGATTCATACAAACTATTTTTGAAAGAACTAGAAAAGATCATTCTTGATATGATTTCAGAAATTGGTACTTTGGTAGAGAGGAAAAAAAGGTAGTATTAAATAAAAATCAATGCCATATGGAATTGCCGTACATAGGTATGCTAGGAAGTCGTAGAAGTGGAATGAAAGAAGCAAACCCTAAACCACTCCATCATACTTGCCAAAACAACTAGAAACATAGTGTAACTAAAACCTAACCTTTACTTGTCATGTATTATGATGGGAAGTAAGGCTAAATTGCATGATTCCTACGAATGTCTAGTCAATTACATTTGGGTTGTTTTGAGAGCCACTTCCTTCACCTTGTTCGTAGGTCGATGCTTCCCCAACCCCAAGCTTTTGCTTTGCACGGGTTCGTGAAGCTGGTCCGTCTGCCTTCAAAATTGATTGCAACACGTTCAAGTCCTGTAGAGCTTGGAGGGCCCTTGTTGTTTGCGGAGAATGTGCTTCCAACAAGTAGTCAAGTGCTTGACTTTGGTAATATGGTCCATACGTAGAGTCCCGGTAAGCCATACTAGTCAAGTCTTCTAGGGAGGCACTATCATCTTGATTAGCCACCCTTTTTCCTTCTAAATTCCAACGGTGTCGTTGCGGATGACGACCCCACTTGAAGGTTGAGGAGGTCTTGTCCCAATATCCACCAAGGCATTGGAAGAAGAATGCCCTCCTCCCTTTGTTTTGTGGCCCCTTTCCCATGAGCCTTGGTGCAACTCTGGCAATTTCGTCTGGGTTTGTTTTCCAATTCAATTGCGAGCCAGCAGGTCCTTTTTCTTGATCATGTTGTACTTCTCGCCAACTCCAAACCAAATCTCAGCCCCACAAGGTTGTGTCAGCCGTAGTATCACGTGTGTGTTCCCAAGAAGGAGGCATGTAGGTCGTCAAGTTGAACATGGTATATAGGCAATTGTGGAATGGTGCTGAACAAATCACACAACATCGTCTAATCAAGCATTGTGTGATGAGACATTGGGGGTGGTATACATGTGCACAAGATCCTAGTGCCCAACCCCCTTGAGGGCCAAATTGTTCAAGACATATGGGACATTTGGTATGGTCCAAAACAAAAGGTGCAGGCTTGGGCCACAGGAGCATTCGTTTCTTCTCTTCTATGTGGCTAGACATTTGTTTTTCGTGGTCCCAACCATTTTTGCTCCAATCTATGACCTCCTTTTGTGGCAATTCCACCATGCACATGTTATTGGGAAATATGTCTTCCAACAATGCCCATGATGTCAGTCCATTCTCACGTTTAGGAGCATTTGCAACAAAGTTTCTAGAAACTTTCTCTAGCTCCTTTGCAACTTGTTGGGATCTATCCACGGAGAGAATGTAGGCGACCTTCCAATGATAGTATGTGGTAGTCAACTCAACCAACTTTCTTCGAAGCATCTTATTTTCTTCTTGAAGTCCATGGTCTTTCTCCAATTGAATACTTGATGGAACCACAGGAAACGAAAGAGAGTCTTGGGTCCCATTGAGTTCAATTGTGTTATTGGTAGTATATCTTGTGACAATAGTAGGAAGTGTATTCGGAATGATGGGGGAGCGTCTAGTGCGTTTGGCAAGAGGAGAACACTGAAGGATATGGTTGGTAAGGTCCCCCACAACCTTGTCCACATTTTGGAGGTTCTTCTCAACAAAGGCATCATCCATATCCGACAAAGTGAAAGTGTCATGGTCTTTCTCACGGAGGCGTTGCAGTTCTATAGTTTGTTTAGAGATGAGTGTACTTTTGTGTTCACACTCACATTGCAATTTCCTCATTTCATTCTGTAGTGAAGAAATTTCAACATCTTTGGTCTTGAGGAGGTCCAAAGCTTTTGCCAAAGTCATAATGTCATGGCTCAAGCCCATTGTTGATGGAGAAATGGGAACACGGTTAGTTTCTTCCATAGCCGTGTCTTCATCAAGCCCGAAGTCGAAGACATCCTTTCTGCGCTGTATTGGCAACGATGGATTAGGAACTATAGTTGGAATCGATGCGGGTCCCACTCGTCTTGTTGAATGTTGTACTCTAGATGGTTGCCTTGGTTGTTGTCTTGTGGATGTTGCCGGTCCTTCTACAATTTCATTTTGAACCTCACTGGGGGAAACAGATTGCTCCACGATTTGTATGACCCTATGGATGTGCGTACCATCAAAGTCATCATCTTCTTCAGACTCCTTAGTGTCAACCTCAGTGGTAAGGGTTTGCGTTTTGTATGCACTTTGAATAGGACCAAGTCCCCCCTCGGGAAAGGCTAGAACTCCTCTTGGAATGAAACCACTCTCTAGACCAGTGACATATGTGCTTCCCTTGATTATGCTCTAATCAACCTCTTTGTTTAGAGCAACCTCAGCATATGCTCCTCTAGCAAGGAAGAGGGGGACCTCGTTCCTATCTACAAAGGCGGTTTTGTAGAGGACTTGCCACAATTCAATGCATCTTTGAAGGAATGTTGGATTCTCACAATACTTGAAGTTGGCCTTATTGGTGTGCCGATTACAATGATGACGCCATAAAGGAAAGAACTTGCCGATGTGGCACCACTCGATGTAGTCTTCACAGGTTTGTATTGTCCAAGGCTCTGGTTCTTCATTCCAACCCTTAAAAGCAAGGTGGGCTTTACTATTGAGCACGTGCAATTGCTTCCAATGAATAGTGCCCCTATGCTTGCGATGTTTGTCTTTGGCAGCCTTCTGGAATGCCCCTGCGGTCTGTGCAGTAGCGGAGGTAGGTAATGCCCTAGCATTGTTAACTCCAATGGCCATCAATGATTGTCGTGTATAAGGCTCAAAAAACTCGTTTGGGAGTTTAGGTGGTCCACAACTACTAAGGTAAGAAGGGTGGATGAATGTAATAAATAGTAAATAGTCAAGGTTCACGCATGTAGCTACTAAAGGGTACAAGACAAGAAGCCTCAATGAAAGGTGCCCAAAAGGTCTTGGGCGAGTGGATAAATAGGTGGGGCAAGCACGGGTGAGAGTTGGTCATGGTGCGCATGCAGGAGGGTGACCATCAGTTGAACCCGCAGTCTCCAAGGGGCGCGCACGGATCTTGAGGAGCAACCACGGGTCTGGTAGGGCGCATTCGGGTCTAAGGAGGCGATTGCGGGTCCACGGGCATGTGCGGGTCGTGGATGGGGCGACTACAGGTCCAAGGGCGCGTGCGGGTCTTTTAGGGGACGACTGCGGTTTCAGGGGCACATGCAGGTCCTTCGAGGGCGACTGTAGGTCTTTGGGGGCGCATGTGGGTCCCTTGGGAGGCGACTGCGGGTCTTTTGGGGGGACCGTGGGTAATTGTGGGGCGTTACTTCTCTTTGGATTCTCACTTCGTGTCTTTACTTCACAACTTGCCATGTACTCCACACCCACGGTCGCCCACACTCGCATGCGCCCCTTTAGGATGCTACGTGGAAGATACTGTCTACCACATGGCATCCAAGTGGCCTCACGGGCAAGGTGAAATTTTTTTTAAAAGTCAAAGCTAAGTTTGACTCTATTAGACGGACAAGAGGGTCTACTTGACGTATTGGACGTCATATTCATCGAGTTGTCGAACTGTCCACCAGAACAACCTTGTACTTAATACGGTTTTCATCCACTGCAACAGTATTGTTGAGCGTGAATTTTCCTCCATAGCCATCGAACTAGGCATTAAGGTTTTGTAGAAAAAGCTCCGTGCTTGTTTCGGGCTCTTTGAACCTCATGACGTACCTCTATGTTTCCTTGTAGTTCAGTGTTGTGCAAGAGTTTTGCTTGAGCACAAGAAAGGGTTTTTTTTAATCCCCCAAAAGATAGTTACAAACTTCTTTGGTTGTGGACTTTTTCATTGAGCTCTACACCAAAACAAATGCTATTTGTCCTAAATCCTACAAGAATTGCTCGCAGAACGAATGGACAAAGACTAACTTTGGCCCTACACCCTCGAGAACAGTCGTAGAGTGTGGCTAGTTTGGCTCTGTAATTTGCTTGGACCAACCCTTGAACTTCACGTCTTCATAAACATATAGAATTCCATTCAATTCCAAGACAACGTTGAGGCACTTCTCGGTCACCTTGGACCTCAATGGAACCGTGACATCCTTCAACATTCCTCCACAAAGACATGGAGGATTCAATCCCTACTATTGAACAGACAAATTCGTAGCTAGTTACTATCCTACCCAGATAATTTTTCCAACTGCATCCATGATGCTAGAAAAGCACTCACATATAGTATTAGGCAGAAAACAACATTGGACATTTGTTGAGTACACACAAAAAATAGAAGACCTAAATAATAAATACCTACGGTTCTGAGGGCAAACCCTATTCTTATGCCCCTTCTTTCAAGGGATTTGACACATTAAGAAGCGCAACTTCTAGAAAAACGATATCTGGAATTGATGTGTCATCTTGAATAGGAGAAGGTATTTTCGATGCTTCAACATGAGAGGGTGGTGGTGCAAGATGAATTTCTGGAGCTGGAGAGGGGAAGTTATAGAATCATTCAAGTCATTGACCAGGCCTACAATTCATGAATATACAGGATGAAATTTGTGAGAACTCCATATATTAGTTCCTCAAGTAATGAGATTTAGAATCCAAAATTGATTTTGAAAATGGAGAACTCTATAGTTCAATCCACTTCAAGTCTAGTTTCACCCAAAAAAATGTATGTTGCCTATCGAAATCTCCAACTATGTACAAGCTATGATACAAATTAGGTCGAGCTGAACCAAAACTCTATCAAAGGAGATCAAGTTTTCAAATAGATCAACCTGTAGGAGTGTTTGTACTGGGGGAAGGAGTAGTGTGTTGGACTATCTTAGCAAGCTCTTTGTTCATTTCATCTATGCTCGCATTTGTTGGAGTTGTTTTCATTGTAGGCAAAGCATCGTCTTTAGCCTCATCAATGGCTTCGACTTCAGTATCATATGGTGGAGTAGGAGTCTTGAGAAAACTCTCCTTGGATGGTTCTATGAGAGATTCATTGGTAGGATATCCTATTCCTCTTGAACATCATTAAAGTCTATATTGTCCCTCTTTTCCTCTATATTTGAAGATAAATCCATGCATTTGCATTGTGATCTACCTTTTTGGCTTGACGATGTGTAAGGGATATCCCACGTGGGCTTGGACTTGGCCTTCCTTCTCGAAGAAGAGGGAGTTGATGCTCCAAGCAGCTTCCTTGTAAAAACTTCTTTGTCAACAAAATACCCTTTCGGCAAGAAGTCATTCTTGTCTAAAGATTTACCCAATTCTAGGATATTGATCCATTGCTTTGACTCATCTGAGGTCCCAATAGCAAATACGTTGAGACCCAACATCTATAGATTGGCAATGCAAACAAATAAACAAAATCATGTACACATTGAAGCAATATGAAATGAGCAATTCAATGAGGTCGAGTCAACCTAATTCAGGTTGAAGTCATAATATAAGTGATAGAGCAAGAAAAGGTCCAATTGACTTGAACAACTCTTACCATTGCAATGCATTTGAACTTCTCTTTGGCAAACAATGAAATAACTCCCATTCCACCAATGCAAAATCTTCTCAAGATATTCAAGTAGAACTCCATCTTGAGCTCTGTATTGTAAATCCACTATTCCAACTAATTATATGCCCTGGGCTTGTTGTAGACATCAGTATCGGGAGCACGGTATGCTGGTTTTGGAAAGTGGATGCAAGTGTTCGACTTATTCTGTAAAAATGTAAGATAAACTTTCTCAACTGCCTTGCTATTACATTTAGAATAGTACCCCATTTACTTATGCTTTGAAGGCCAATAATCCACATAGTCAATCTTGTACTCTTTGAGGACATTGTTGCTTTGCCCGAAGCTTTAAACTTGGGTCTGCTCCACAATATCAAAGCAAATGAATAGCCATGCCATGATTTCCTCAATCATAGGTTGTTTTTTCTTTTTCAATGAGGTCATCACCACATAGAAGTAAGGCATAAGTGACGAACATTTTCCCTTGTTTAGCACCACAAGAGTGTATCAAAAGTCAATAATTCTGAATTTGATGTCCTCCACGGTGTTCTCCTTCTATACACCTATTAGCTAGTCAAAGTACTCATCCATTGAGATATCATATGGCTTGTAATGGGCCATCGACTTGGACTTGACAAAGTTGGTCCTTTGCTCCTAAAAGACTTTGAAAATTCATCTATGTAAGATGATATGTCCACGGTTGTTTTGTTCTTTGAATTGGTCTGCTTTGCGTCCTTCCAATAGTCATCTCCTGGTTGTTTAGCAAGACATTCATAGTCACACTTGTAATGCAACGATTTCGTTTGAACTCTCTCCACTTCTTGGCATTGAATTCATTGAAACCATTTAGCAATCCCGATGTCGAGTCTAAAATGTGTAGCTCCTTCTTCACCAAATATTTTCTTTTTCGCCACTCAATCCACTCTTTGGCAATATAGCAGCTCTCCAATATAGATGAAATCATTTTGATGGTCACCTTTGGATATTTCTAATCTCTCTTACCTGTATTCTAGTGTAAAATGTGCTTCGCGAGCTTTGCAAGGTCGTCATATGAGAGGTTTCCTAACTAATTAAAGAATTCGTGACTTAAGTTAGTATCATCAGACTTCCACTCTGGCTTCTCATTGAATTTCATGAGTACGTCAAGATCTATGAGCTCACCATGTGTGGCACTAGAGATGATCTCACTCCAAAGGTTATAGACATCATCAGGAGCTATGATTATCTTTAATTTGTTTGTTATTTTCAACTTCTCCTTAGCATTCTTTCCTTTGGAGGCCTTCTAAGATTTCATAATGTCTAGCAATGCAAAGCGCCTATTCATTGCCTTTGTGAACTCCCGGAGAGAATCAAATAACAAAGAACAATCCATTAGTGTTCTTTCAACACGAATTAGGTTGATACAAGCTAAACTACAACAATAGTAAG
This sequence comes from Straminergon stramineum, assembly GCA_963920665.1. NCBI lineage: Eukaryota > Viridiplantae > Streptophyta > Bryopsida > Hypnales > Calliergonaceae > Straminergon > Straminergon stramineum. Next base: position 16,307,387 of record OY987273.1, read on the forward strand.
AACCCTTTCTGAACGAATGCCATTGAATACTTCTAGGTCGAGTCGACCTAATTTTCATACCTTAAATTTTGCTGATTTTTTTTTCACCTCGATGTTGCGCCTTGGAGTTGAAAGTGTTCATACTAGCACAAACTCTTTAGGATTTTGTAGCCATCCCATTTTCTCCCATACTGTTCTAGCCTCTAGGATGTTTGTTGACCATGAAGGTTTCATGGCAACAAAGTGGTTCACCTAGTTATAGTATGCTGAAATAGTCTTGAGCATTTCATTGTTGTTTGACTACACAGCATAGCAGTCCCATTCTAGGAAGTGCTTGACAATTGATTCGTCAATGTCCATTTCCAACATCATCTTACTTGTTGTCACATTGTATTGGCCATTGACTATGTAGAATTCACTCCCTTTGATTGTATCCCAATCTTCTTTGGCAAGCTTCTTTGTTTGGTTCATTGGCATCACACACAAAGTTTGCTTTATAGACTTATCTAGCATGTGTACCAAGAAGTGCATGACATCAAAAGCCAATTGCTTCTCATGACTACGAATATTGGCATTAGCTGGATTGGAAATTAGCTGATTACCTAATTAATAGAAATTTTTTTCTTCTCCTCAATTTCAAAGATGTACACATTAGTACATGTTGCCCAATAATTCTTGTTGGCCTTTGTGGATACTTTATAATCAACTTGGCACTTCAGATCGTGAGCCTCTAGAATATTGGTACGGTAGATGCAAAACTCATCTCCTTAACCACAAACCCATTGATGTCCTTCTTCAAACCTTTCCTTGCAGATGATGATGCAAGATTGCTTTTCTTAGGGCCTGTTGGGGGTGTTGTTGTTGCTTTAGTCTTTTGTGTCCCACGACTCTATTGGGTTCTCGGTGTGCCTTGGGACCCCTACCCTTCACCGAGACTTGGAAGGTCGTGGGATACAGATCGAGCTGTATTTTGCAACCTCTTCAAGACAAGTTTCCCTTTCAGCACATCGAAGTCCACATAAAGCTCCTGCAAGCGATTGCAAAGATTTTTTCCATTGACTAGTGCACCATTCTTAGTTCTAAAGAAATCGTTGTAGACCTTCTTTTTCAATTCTGAAATTTTGATACTATAATCTATAGGTTCTAGACTATCTATGAAATTGCTCATGTAAAATGGAACTTGAGCTGAGTCCAAGACAATAGTGAAGAGATATTGCTTGTTGTCCACTTGTCTAATTTGGGTAGTCACGTAATGTATTTTGATCATGGATTCAATGTTTGGAGATATCGACTTGATTTTCTCTTAGTATAAAATTGTATATTTTGGATCCCCATCCTTGTATTTTGTAGAGAAACAAATGTTGTTGGTGAAGGGAATCATGTGTAGACTCTAGCATTCAATTTTCTCTGGATTCTGCATCTTCCAATATTCTCCTTCATTGTCCAAATCATCTCCATCATCATCATCTCTTATTATATTCATTCTTTTGTAGAATGCTTCAAGTTTTGGGACTTGTTCTTCCATTCTTTAAGAGCACGAATTTTGTTAGATAGTCTTATAATTTTGTTCGATTCGACCTACACTACATTGTCACTAGAAAATGAATAACATGACATTTTAGCAATTGTCTTGTGTGTTCTATCCTTCATTGAAGGAATGGATTTTTTTATTCATGTCTACACTTCATGAACTTTTAAATACTTCTTCTATAGGGGTTATTGGTGTTTATGTAGACTATATGTTTTTTTATCATTTTAGGTCGATTCGACCTAATTGTTGATATTTTTTTTGTTAGTTTTCAATCTCTAATTTATTCTAGTATACTGAAAGGTTGCATTACCACTTAACCCTAAACCCTACAATATTGATTTAAGAATATGAATTAGGAAAACATTACTTGTTTAGGTTGTGTCCACCTAATTTCTTTCTTAATCACTTGAATAAGATTTCTTATTTAGCTTCATTATTGATTTTGATGTTTTATAGAGACATTGGTTTTTTTGGGTTTAGGTCGAGTCGACCTAAAACAATCCTTTCTATTCCTTATACTAATTTATTGAGTTTTTGAGGGACTTCTTTAAGTATAGTTGTGTTCATCTACTTTGTCAAGCTAGAAATTTGTGCGGAATATGTGTTTGGTCTCTACTTAAAAATTTTTTATATGTAGATCTTTCTGTTTTGTACTTGATTTTAGCTCAATCCGAGCTAAAAGTACGATTGGATTTATTTCATAAGTCATCGATCTAGTTGTTTTAGTTCAAATCAAGCTAAATAGGTGTTATTTTCATCCTTTTTGTTGTAAATTTGACTTAGCCATTCTGGTCATCATTGGAGTTGACCTAAACTAACATTGACCTAAATTGCAGTCGACCTAGATTTCCTAAGACATTGAAATTTCAAATGCTTGACAATTGCTCATGCTACATACTTGGATTACTAGCAAGCATATACTGAAAATTAGCTCTTGAAATTGGAAATTGATTTTGCATAATGTAGGTACGAATGGCAATTAGAAACAAACTATAGAGCGAAATCAATATCTACTACTAACTTACTGCTCCTACTTGCAATTCCGTGAGTTCTTTTCACAACTACAATCTCTAAGAACACATTCTCTATTTCCATTAACATTACCAATCAAAGAATTGCACAAAATCATTAACCCTAATTTTTGACTTGCAACTAAGGTTTCTTGCATTGATCTGATAGATGTTTGAAATAAGCAATGGGGCAAGGATATAACATTGTACACCTACAAACCTAAAACCCTGGATTTAAGCCGAATACTTGCATCCACTCTCTAGATTTTGAATAAACTACCACGTAGAACTCTGTACTTGAAACTACAAGTTCAACAAAAGTGTACAAATTCTCATAACATAGAATTGCACCTATGTCAATGAGTCACAAAATTCCTACCACTTGGATTCTAATACCCTACTCATAAATGGGTAATGGAATTCGTTACTCAAAATTCAAAAAATCCACTTTGCAAACTAGAAGAGTACAACTATGAAGCAAATAGGATAAGAGTGCAATACAATTCCCCTCAACAAAATGAAGCATCACATGTTGAGTATACAAACAAATTGAATCCAAACATTTCTTTTTTGCAAAGCACAAGTTAGTTCCTTTCAATCCAACAAGCATGCCAATCTTTCCAACAAATAAAAGAAACTCAGGACCCCAACAAACAAGTGAATCAAAAAACCAATCAGCAAAGACTTTTAGAAATAACAAAAACCACCCTAAACCCTAAGTCACTTCCTTTCAATCAAAAGTATATGCATATCATCCCATCGAGAAAAAGAAACTCACAAGTACACTAGCAAATAAGTGAATCAAAGAACCAAACTAAGCTCTAAACAATTATCCTACAAGCAAAAGTCCCCAAACCTAAATGCAAGAACTGGCGGACCTTCAATGTTGAAGGAAGGTGTGTAAATTCCATGGATTGTGAAACCAAAATTGTAGCTTACAAACGGTTGATCTCAAGTATACAATCAAATGTTGTTGATGCTCAATGCAAACATGGAACTTACACCCTCACACTCCCAAAGAAGCAAGTTGTTTGCTCTTGCACTCACACTGACAAAGAAATTGCTCACAATGACACTTGCAAAGATGCACATCGCTCACACTTACATTGAAAAAATAGTCAGTCGTACTCAAAGAAGACGCTCGCTTCCCCAACACTTCAATTGTAGTCACAAGCATACAAAACCATAGAAGCAAAAGTGTAGAAATGAAGGAGCCAACAATTTTCTAAGTGAGGGAGATAACCTCCCAATGCACCATGTCGAGTTGTCATTCTTCACCAAGCCTAAGAAACTGAGCCAGCTAGTCTGGGTTGGATCCAAAGTTATGAACTCGTTTGTAGGCTCCTTGACCTTCCAAACTTAGGCCCACCTAAGCCTACACGTTTAGACCTTTTTTTGGACCTTTTTGGTGAAGTGCAAAAGTAGCAATATTAGATGTTTAAAGTGGTGCTCCAAATCCTAATATTCATCCAAGTATTGGAGAGACTATATCACAATAGCTCATATCGCATTTCCATAATTCTATTTTCATCCATAATTTGGCGATTTCATCCAAGATTTTTTTTCATTCACAGTTCTTTGGCAATTTCATCTAAAATTTTATCGTTCATGTTCTTTGGGCCTAGTGCAAGGCTCAATATTTTAATAGTGCAATTTGACGAGAAATTGCCAAAAAAAATTTGGTTCAAACATAGTGCACCAAAACATGTGCAAATTTTCCTTGAGTTCTATTAATCTTTAACCCTTAAGGAACGAACTCATGATCTTGTAAATAATCCATGCTGGTGTTAAAAAATTCATAAGCACTCGTGATTGTGGAAATCATGCATTGTTCATATTGCTAGAATCACTAATGTAAAGGAATCCATAAGCACTCATTGGAACTTGAACTACTATTGAACATTTGTCATTGTCACTCAATATTTTGAAGATGAATAGTTTGTTGCACTTCTATTCTAGACAAAGATGTTTTCTGGCATCCATCAAACACAAAATACCTGCCTCAACGTAATAGGTCGACGCCCTATTTTAAATGGCATAGGCGTTTAACTCTTTAATGACCACAGTGCCCTCTTTGACCATCCCAATGCCTAGTTTTCAGCAGCCCTTTTTTAAACTTTTTGAAAAAATGTCAAGATGGTGATCATTTAAAATTTAGTAAAGTATTGTATTTTTACATTCATCTATCTCTTTGACCCAAAAATACTTTTCAATCATATTCATGCACTTTTTCATCTAAATGTGGCAAATTCATCCACATTTAAATAGAAATGGAATGTATTTTGGTGAATAAAGATTACTTTTTCCTAGCCAAAATGACAAATTTATTTTGAAAGACATGGAAATGATCCCTTTTGGAAACAATTGACATTATATAAGACAAAAAAAAACTCATTCAAAGCCAAACTACTATAGAAGATCTTCCATTTGACCTCCTAATTTCAAGGATGTATACTTGCAATTCAATCCTACATAGGAGAATTCCTTGTCATTCATCAAACAAACAACTACTACATTGTTTATGGATTAAACATGGTGGTATCCATACATGAAATTGGCATATGTTGTTTACTATATTAGGTTCTTTATTTTGTTTGTTTGTTATGGTGAGACCTTTGAACCTAACATTCCCAATAGCACTTTTGGTGTTGATGGATTTATGGTTCAAGTGGTTTAGGACTTGTTTTGTAGCCTTTAGAGGTATAGTGTGAAAGTTCTAGATTTTTCAATTATTTTTTAATAAAAAAATTGAATTAATTTATCTTATATTAAAGACTGAAAATAAAATTTCATATTGCATATCCGAATTCCACATAGTACATAAATAAAAAAATCACTATAATTAAGACCTTTCATTGTGGCAATGGCACAATCGAATATAGTACTTTTTTAATCCTATCTCATCACCATTGAGACAAGGACATTTGGATACCATATGCAAAATTTATGTTTAGTACTATGTTCTATAAAGGAATGTTTTAACACTTGTCCACATATTACATATGTTTCTATTGGCAAAATTGTTTTCCTAGCTTGAATGGCTAACTTGAGAGAACGAATACTTTATACCCCATTTTGGTTTAGTCTAATGTCCAATGCCTTCAAGGGATTAAAAGCTTCGGGGTTTAGGATTAAATGTTGAGCAAAAATAATGAAATAATATTCAAGTCTTAGTGAAAAGTAGGATAATGAGGCTATCACTTTTATCCCAATTGATGAGCACCAATGTCAACATTTGACACCCAATAGAAAATTAAAAAATTTCTATGAATATATATAAATAGTACATAGTAATGGTTCACTAAAATGGTCCTCTTGTGAACCTATACACAATCTGAACATTAACTAACCTTAAAGAAGGTCAAGGAGGTCATAAACCTTTAAAAATTAACAAATTAATTTTCATTCGCCTAAGAAGATTAATGACCATTAGATTTTGTAATAAAAAAATTTAGGATGTTTAGTACCTCATTGGGAAAAAAATAAGTATCATCTTTGAATTAAAGTAAAGGGGAGAAGAAAAGTATTCATTTTTGCAAATAATGTATTAAATGACATTCAAGAAAAAATAATAATCCTTCCACTGTATTGTAGAGAAATCAAATCATACAAGGAAATTAATTTGTATGAAAACAAAATGGTGAAGAGGGAAAAAATAATACAATTTCATTGTTAACATTAGAAAGATTTAGGATTGTTAGGAAGAAAACATTTAATGCTCACCTCTTTCTAGTTTTTGAAAAAAACTAAAGAAATTTGAATCCAACAATATACTAACAATTGAAGAAATTACATCATAGAAGTCATTCAATATGTACATTCAAGTAGACATGGAAACAATAACGTGTAAGTTGTAAACATTTCTAAGGCCTACAATTGATGAAGATATTGATTTCCACACTATTTTATTTTTAACTACAACAAGATCAATTAAATGAACCATATCTTATATATTCAAAGAAACAATTGAATTATAAAAGTAATTTCATTTTTATGATGAGGTACGATAGGAAGAAATAGTGCAAGCTCTTAAAATTTCAAGGATTGACAGTACAAGTTTAAATTTATTATATTGGTTTGACTCCCTTCTCCAACAATATTGAAAGAACAAGAAAATTGCAGTTTAGGTTATTTAGTGAAATTAAATCATAGAAGTCATTTAATCTATGAACAACATGAAATTGAGTACAAATATCACTAGAAGAAAATTGCATTGAAATCCATATGATTGTCTAATGTTTTTGTGTTAGAGAAAGAATTTCACAAGGTTGCTACATGTAAGGTTGTATTTTGTATTCACTACCATGTAGAAGATAACAGGTTGTGTTGGCTATGACATTGCCATTGTCTCCCACAGTTTCACGTTTTTGATTCCTGTTTAGAGTAACAGACATCATGTTTGGCTAAACATATGATTCCCAACATGCTATATACATTTTAGAATGAGATGTGTTGTCTATGTGGAAGACAATATGGATGCCTTTCTGTTTCCCTAGAAGCGACTGATAGGGCAATTCTTTATTTAAGTCCTTTGATTCATTGATTGTAGTTAGTTGTATGTCAAATACATTGAGGAATGAACATATGACAACTCCATGGCTATGTATGGTTCCTTTGTTGGCAATTAAAAATGTTTAGCAATTGAAAATATTTTTTTTAATAGATATTACGTGTAGGATTAGATAGTCATGTTAATTCCTATATTCTTGTATGAGGGGCTAAGTTTTCTAGTCTTTGTTCTATCATATATGTGCATGATTTATTTTGTAGCTAATGTATTTATATCATGTAGAAGCGTGAAAATTGGAAAACCACATTGACAATGTGTCGAAGTTTTGATCTTCAATACATTTTGCTTAACATTGTCTAGTTTCAGTGAATTGCTTTCAAATATTTGAATGAAAAGTACCTTCCCTACAATAAACACTTCCATGCTTTTGGAAAAATAGCTATAGTGCGTGCATTAGGGATATTGTTTGAAATGCAAGTACATTTTTTACAACATATTGAAATTGACAATTTCCATTTTTGTAAGTGGAAAAGTGAACTTCATCCCCCTTAAGAATGTGTCACCATGTCTGTTAGGCAATCACTAACTGAACACATACAAATGTGTATGCAAGAGATTTTTAGAGTAGAAGACCTTACACCTACAAAGAGTTTATCATATTGCACACTTTTGCCTTCTCATGAACATGGATGCACTTTGTCCTCTACTACAATGTACGTCCCTTACATATATTCAGTGAGAAAAATTAGATGGTCATGATTTCTACAAGTGCTGGTGGACAAAGTCTACTATCTACAACATACACCCAAAACCTCTTCTTTCTGCAAATTCACCATTGACGCTTCCAATGTTTGCAATATTGTAGTGCTTGTCCAAACATTGTGAATACAAACTTGAAAAACATGCCACGGAATGTTTGGAAAACATGTAATTTCTGAGTTATAGAATTTGATTTTTCCCTTATGAGCTTGCACAATAGGCATTTCTAACACATATTATCATGGATGCCAACAACTGACTTCATAGCAATAGCCCTCATCATGCGAAAATTATTTGGTAACTATGAAAACATCAATTAACTCATACCTATTGTCTTTGCTATAGAATTTGAAGACCTTTAAAGTTGGAAATCAATCTCTGCCTAGTGCTAGAATATCAAGCTATAGCCTCACAACATTGGAATCACCACGGCAACCTCACTTCTATTCCACAAATGAACTTCTAGTCCCCTACATTACTTTGTCTTCTTTCAAGATTGTTTGAAAAAAACACTTGTTGGCATTGGGTTGGAAAAGAAAATGAAGTAGCTCCCAATGACATCTAAGCTGAGAAATTAGCTATAGTGAATCCATACTTGTCTTGCATTACATTTGCATTCGTTGCACCAAATTTTGTTGGCACCTATGTACAAACTAGTACAATGCAACAATGGCTTCGATAGTCCAACTCTAGAATTTCTTGAATCCACCCTACAAACTCAACGCTCTCCCAACTTCTTTGTTGACAAATGACCCTTCCTTTACTACAAAGAAACACTAACGCTGCAATTCTATTGTCATGAGTATATTTGTCCTCCTCAGCACTTTTCACCCGCAAATGCATTCCATGCACATACATGGCCCTATAACATGTAGCCACTATCTCTGGCAACTTAGAGGCTTGAATGACATTTGCTAATGGCTTGTTCGGTCCACTACAAGTATTCTGAACTTCCACTTCCAACCACTCTAAAAATTCAGGCAATCTTTGAAATTCGTAGAGGTATCTCACAGTGCTATTGCAGCCATGTTCATGTGCATAGCTGCGAGTGAATTTTGCATGTTTTGTAATCCTTTCTTCATAAGCCACATCATATTTTCTGTTCCACATCGCAGAATCCACTGCAAGGTTTCAGGAAGACAATTATTGAAAGGAGAGAACCTATCATGTCCACAACATTTTGACATGCTTTTTTCAAAGCTATGTTTTGAACAGAATCACATCACCTTCTTTCTTTTCTATCGGGACATTCACTTTTAGTTCCATCGACATTCAAAACATGACATGGTTATATATGCAAAACTAGTAGCAGGATCCTACTTCTTGTACTACTTTCGCGGGTTTTTTATATATCCTAACACAAATTCTACTTCTCCTAGCACAATAGAGTTCCTTCATTTGAACAAGCAGACATCACTTCTACACTCATTGTCTCCATTGCTCTAGGTCCACTGAGTTGGAAAGCACAAAATCGTGTGTCCAATGCAGGAATTGGTGTAACATTGATCTTGCCCAACCACTTCTTTGTAGTACTTTGTCGTTCATGCATTGTTCTTCTTTGTCATCCTACACTGTTCGACTAGTCCCTTCAAAACATTGCAAGTATTCTGTACAATACCCTAAGGTTTCCGACATAGCATAGCCCTTAGCCATGCTAGCTTTAGGGTGGGAATACATTCTCATATATTCTTTGAGAGTTTTCATATACCTCTCAATTGGATACATCCATTGACAATGTATTGGTCTACAAATGTACAACTCCTCTACAAGATGAATCATTAAGTGTGACATGATGTCCATAAATGTTGGTGGGAAAACTTTTTCCAACAAGCAAAGTGCATGAGCAACATCAATCATGTCTGCATCTCTGCTTGAAATTTTGATTTCTCTTTTGTACAATCTCTGAAAAACTCGATTGACTTCAATCACAACTTGCCAAACCTCTTCTGTCAATGCATTACACAATGCCAACAAAAGTACCTGCATGTATACATGCAATTCAAAGTAGAAAAAGCAAAACTCATATGTACATTGCTCATCTCATTTTGAAATTGAAGACTTCTTGTAGAACCGAATATATTTTTTCTTGAATGAGCAGCACCATCTTCTCACAACCATAACCCAAAACATTATCATCGTTCTCTTCCTATCTTTACATCTACCTACTCCATCAACATTGTAACTCCCTTCACTACCCTCTATATACAAAGCGTGTGGGAGAAGTGCTGAGCTGTACACCTGATGCATGAGGACATGAAAACCATAGGACTTCAAGTAACGCAACTTTCCCTCTTCAAGGCATTTGTGAATGGCACCGACATAATTGGTCAGAGTTTTCAATGACTTTATAATTTGCATAACTGTAGTCTTCTCAATAGTGTTCAAAATGTATGGAGCTCGTAGGAATGTGAAAGTCTTTTTGAGCATTTTGAGTAGGTTGCAACTAGAGGTCTAGTCGAATGCTCATAGCCTCTATGTCTTGCCTATTGCCTATTGAGTCCTTCATTTTGCATATAGTCTTCGTGATGTTTTCACAGAGGTTTTTCTCATAGTGCATCGTATCTAGTACATGACGAATAAGTAGTTTCTACAAAACAAGACAGAGAAAATAGGAGCATTGAATGGTAACCTTCGTGAGAAGCATGTCACATTCTATGTCTTCAATTCCTTTTGTTGTAAGCAGCTAGAGCTACCACCTAGTGAAACCAGTGATCTACTTCAACAACACTCTTCTTCATTTTACTAATTGCTTACCACTATTATTCATTGACAATTTAATATTTGGTTGTCTTCAAGCATGCTTTATAGTCTTCCAACATATTGCACTCTCAAATGAGATTTGTTTCCTTCAATTCATATTACTTCATGCTCTCAATCCTCTCGTCATATGCCACTTTTGCTATGGCCCACTCATTAAAATATAAGAAACTTGCTCAATACTAAATTGCAAACATTTACAATCATTACAATGAAACAAATGGAACAAATAGGGTTCTAAGTGAAATCCTTCCAATGGAAAAGGCAGCCTTTTGTTGGATGGTATGGGCAAGGGAACTACATGAACAATCCTCTATATCATCTAGACTCATGAAAGGGCTCTTGAGGTATTGTGAGTGTTTATTTACCCACCCATGGTAAACAACTTCCACAACAGGTTCTTTTTATTTTGTCTTAATTTTATTTACTAACGGGTGTCTAAGCGTTGTCCACTTAGCCTTCCAAGCAATGGACTCTTTCCTAAATCCTAAGTCCTAAGTTCAAAAAACCTTATTGGAAACAACCAAATTCACAAAGATTAGTCCTAAACAACATAGGGCTTTTCTACTAAAATTGTATTAATCGACATACTTTGAAAATTAATAAAATTTAGATTATTTAATAACTTACCTCATTTTGGAAGTTATTTGGCACGTTGTTGTATAGATCATTGGATTCTCCTTCATTTGCCATTTTTTGCTTATAGCTTGAAGAGTGGATTTTAATTACAAGTTGGCAATTATAGCTACCAGTAATTTTTTCTATCCTTTCTCACTATTTAAATCACTTATTCTATTCTACAAGTTGACTTGGAAGGATATGGTTTTTGATAAGATTTCATTAATTCAAGGCAACTTTCTAATCTATCCTATTTTCTGTGGTTCTAATCGATTCTTTAAGATTTTCTTGATTTCTATCAAATTTCTATCTAATTCAAGCTTTTGTACTCCTTCATTCTATCATGCAAATTTGAGTTTGTGACTTCTAATCTTGTTGTGCACTTGCTACAACTTCTAAGAGAGAAAGAGTAGTGAGATTAGTGTTGGTTGCTATTTTTTCTCCAAACTATGATAGTTTTCCTTCTCAACCTATTCCTATGACTAACCTATTTTAATTCTACTTGAAAATTGTTTGGTTTTGGTTTTGGTTTGGTACCTCTCTATTCTTCCTCTCTTCTACTTTCCATAGATTGATTCCACCTTCTACCTTAGTTCCTAAGAAAAATAAAAAAATAAAAAAAAATAAAACCTTCAATTTTCTTGAGAGGGGAGGGGATTAATTCCTCCTCTAGCCCCTGCCTTGGCCTGCAGCCCTAGTAGGCGGGGCTTCTGCCGCTACAGGGCTCCCAGGCGGGGGCTCCTCCCAACTAGGGTCTCCAAGCGGGGGCTCCCTGCTTGCCACTTGGCGGGGCTCCCCAGCTGGCCAGGAGGGCTCCTGCTTGGCGGGGCTCCCTAGCTGATCAAGGGGGCTCCTACCGCTGCCTAGCGGGGCTCCTGCCTGGGTCGAGGCTTCCCTGCCTGCAAAAGGGCTCCCTGGCCTTGGTAGGCCGTTTTTTTGTTTTTTTTAAATTTTGTTTTGATTCGTTTAGTTTAGTTTTTATTCCTCTACCTTCTATGAAAATTAGTCCCTCTACTTGCTATGAAAATTAGTCCCTCTACCTTCTTATGGAACTAGAAGATTTATGAGAAAGAGAATGTGATGAGATTTTGTTTTTGTTTTTTATGCTAACTTGATGAACTTTCTAACAATCTTGCTTTTGAGAAAAATTTTAGAACTCTAAAGTTCAAAGCTTCGCCATGTGGGAAACATTTGACAAACTAATATAACAATCCTAAGCTTGGAGGTTAAAGCTCCGTCGTGTTCCCCCAAAGCCCACTAAATTTCTATCTAGTTCTAAAAACCAAAGTCAAAGCTTCGCCGTCTTTTGATAAGCACGAAAATTGACATATAAAGATTTTGACAAAGGAAACTTAAAAGAGGATGAATCAAGAGTGTTAGTACAAAAATTAGTACAAAAATTATAAACATAACAAGCTAGAGGTTTTCCTTAGGCGGCATCGCCAATCATAAGGGAAGTATCCTCTAGAGTTAGTGTACAATACTCAAGTCCTGAACAAGGACTTGAATAAACAACAAATATACTAAAGAAAGAGTTAGTATAACCAAAATACTACCAAATTTCAACCAAAATCTTCAAAAACAAGTACAAAGACAACACATAAGACTTGAAGGGAACCCAATGTCCTTCAAGGCTTACAAAATAGAAACAAAAGGAGCTTGAAATGCTCCAAAAACACCACGTTTACAACTTTGGCTCAAAAATGGCCAAAAGTCCACAATTAATGGACCAACGTGTTTACAAAGCCAAAATAATGGCTAGAAGGGGTGATTTGAGAGAAGAATGAGTGCCCTTATATACTTTTTCAAGGGCACCCACCTCCTCTCATTTCAACATGGTAATCTTATCAATTAGGATTTTCACCCTAATTTACCAATTTTGACTTTCTACACTGGTCAATTTTCTAACTTTTGGAGATTAACTCCAAATCACAAATGGATTGCGCCATTGGATTCAGAAGGCCATTTCTAGTCTGTAGGACCCCCCACCCCTTTTTCTAACTTCAAAATTTCAACGAAACCTAACGCCAACTTAACACCCAAAAGGGTTAAAAACCCATTTTTGGAGTTTGACTTTTTTGAAAAAGTAACTAGCCTAGGCTCTTAAGTAGGTGTGGGGGAGTAAGAAAAAACCTATCTTTGACCCCATTCCGCTCTTGTATGTTCCTGATCCACTGGTCAACTCCATCGTAATCTTTAAATTTTGTCAATTGTTGAGGAATCTTGCAAGTTCGGGTTCTTCTGACTATCGGAATGTCTTGAAACTTTTCGAAGCGTCTTATTAACATAAAAGAAGCTATTCTAATTTTTAGTGAGATTTTACCACCACCTGGAGAATTTTTAGGAATTTCTCATCGTAGATTTGGGTAGTTGACCGTTCGGAAAGGCATCTTCTGACTATCAAAAAATTCCGAAACTTTTTGTGGAACCTCCCATGGAATCAAAAAACACATGTGTAGGCTCATATTTTTACTCTACACATCGGCCTAGGGGAACAAAATCCACCCCTTTATTTAATTATCGATGGCTAGGGAATCTTCCACATCAGTGGGAATCTTGGCAAACCGATTTCGCCGTTGTTTACCGGGCATGGTTCTAACCCTAAGTCACCTTCCTTGGACCAAAGATTCCTCTACGATCCCATCTTGGTATTTTCAACATCTGTAAGCCAATAATTGGAGTTTCGCTATTTCGTCGATGAAATGGGGAAACTGGACCCTATCTCCGGGAATTGACCTATGTGCCTCACCAGGGTTCCCTCAACCAATATTAGCCAAGCGATGTCCTTTCTATGTGGGATTTTGAGCCTAGTATGCTCATATTTCGTAATTACCACGATTGGTTACGTTCTAACCTATTTACAAGTGAAATTTGAATCTAATTAGTAAAAACTCTCAAAATATGACCAAATACTATATTGGCATGTAACACACCTATTTTGGTTTTACACTCTTTCTTGGGTTTTTTGTACTATTTTCCACACTTATTTTCATAAAAAAATTTAAAAAAAAAGATAAGTGAGTCCCTGGTGACGAAATAGGGGCTCACAGGTATGCACTCAAATCGGACACAGCATACAAGAATGCAACGACACTAGCGTGCGAGCTTGGAGCGGTGAGCTTGTAAGTTGCGAGCGTGGAACTTGTGAGCGGTGAGCCCCCAAACCCTATTTTTTTGGAAATTTTTTGGCGAAATTTCTTTTTTCATTTTTGTTAGAAAAAATTGAGGAAACCTTAATATTTATAGTAAATTTAGTGACCTATGGCTGTGTACCCTATGACCGTGGATTGTGATAAGATTTTACACTTTTTGGTTTAGGGTTTTAGGTAGCTATGCATTCAGGCTTTCAAAATTTTGTGCATAGTGCGAAGAATTTATTTATTAACTATAGTAGAGAATATGTAAACTGCTTAATGTATAGTAAACTCATGTCACTTTGGAAATAGTGTATTATAATTTTGTGATTGAGTTTAGTTCATGCAGAGAACTGTATCTCCTAAGTATTGCATATGTCTAAGAATTTCCAGCATGCACTAATATAAGAGGGCACGTGTAGGATGAGTTGACAATTGATGGGTTTAGGGTGATATAGCTAGGACAAATCCTTGTGGTAGAAAGCTCACTCTCATTTGTAAGTGTATTGCATTGGATAATTTTAAATTGTAAGAATTAATCTTAGGTAGAATCTAATTTGATACCACATGTTTACATGTGGCCTGAATTTGTAGAAAATTATAGAAACAAGTGAGTTATAAAATATAGAACATGTTCTAGAAAGAAATGAAAAAAACAAGCCATGAAAGTGAGGACTCAAATGAATAGAAAGAGTGCCCAAAAAATTGGAAGCAAAGGAATAGAAAATGAGAGTAAGTATAAAATGGGAAGTGAGGACATAAATGGGTAGTAAATCTAAAGAAAATGGAAGAAAAACTGGAAGTTCGGTAAAAAAGAATGGAAGAAGAAATGAAAAGGAAATGAAAAACTTTCAA
Organism: Straminergon stramineum; assembly: GCA_963920665.1. Classification (NCBI taxonomy): domain Eukaryota; kingdom Viridiplantae; phylum Streptophyta; class Bryopsida; order Hypnales; family Calliergonaceae; genus Straminergon; species Straminergon stramineum. Next base: position 16,322,540 of record OY987273.1, read on the forward strand.
ATTAGAAGTGCAAGGGACATAAAAAAAAGGTTAAGGAAAAGGAAATTAAGATGACAAAAAATGGGAAGGATAATCCAAAAAAAGAAAAGATTGAAAAGAATAAGAAAGACAACTGAGACAAACGAATTTAGAAAAAACTGAAGTATGTAGGCAAAATATAGAATGAATGGAATTGAACATAATTTCATGTGTGCGATAGTAAGTTATGATCACAAATTTTGATCATTCATGGGAACATGCTTCAAAACACTTCATGAATGACATATATTCTAATACTTAGGAAATGTGGAGACATTTTCAATTCCAAAATCGCTAAATCATTTGAATCATAACATATGTAAATGAATACAATACAAATGAAGTGTTCTTGAAAAGGAATCCATGCCTATTCGGGAATTGTAATAATTCCAGCTCGAACTAGAAGGAGTTTCAATTCATTGAAGCTATAACTAGGTGCATGAATGAATTTGTCTTCATTGACATCCATCTTGCAGAAGTACCTATACAAGTAGTAAGAGTGTTTGCAATTCACGTATTGTTGTCGACCTCCAATAGCAGAAACAACCATATTTGTGAAGTTAGGGCATGTGTACGTGGGGAACATGCCAATTGTAATTCGGTAGATGTTTTTGTTAGGGTCTACCCCTATCTCTAGTGAGACTATTGCACCTAGGCCCGGTTGGGGGAGTAAGGTCACTCCTAGGATTTGCCCTCTAATGTTTCGTGCACTCTCCCACTTGTTCCATTGCTCTGTAGTTGGTGCATTTACAATCCTCCGAATAGTTCGGCTGTTCCTTATTGTTGGATATGTTTTTGGGGGTGGTTGTTCAAATAAGGCAGTCTTGAAAATCTTTGACATTTTGAAAAGTCGACATGGCGACAACATAGGGCGTTGTTGGAGTTGAAATCCCGCATGTTGCAAGAGTAGAGTTTCTTCTTGACTAAGGTGTGTCCCTAATAGAACTGGCCAAACCTGCAACACAGCTGGCCAATCTATTATCCATTTTCGTTTCGAACCTTTCACACAACGTTCAATGTCATCCCAACAAAACCAGAAGTCAACCACCACTTCTCGCTTAGTACCATAATCTACTTTTCTACCTCGATAAGTTGGAGCAGGGTTACATTTCCTTCCTCTTGCAATTTTGGTAGAGCACTCGATATTTGACCCCTGTTGTTGAGCATGACATTTAGCATTCGATTTGTGGCTAATCCTCGCAATGTGCCACTTCGATGTATCACAGTCACTTTCATATGCAATAGTGACATGTGGACAAATATTTGTATCCGCCTCTTTACCTTTCCCTCCCAACATCTTCGTAGAAATTGTTGTAGACCTCGCATGCACACGCAATTGAGAGAAATTCACTTTGTCTGATCTATGTGAATCTCTAGCATCTCCTATGGGTACATCTAACTTCCTCTTTGTACTTCCAAAGATCTCTTCTCCTTTTAAATGTGGTAATCAATTTCAAAGCCCCTCTACTCCAGATAAAGTGTTGAGCGCTTCAGCAATTTTCTTTGGATCTCTACTTCGAGTGGTAGCCCTGAACTTCAATTTGTTCTTCAATGGACCAGAGCCATGTGCATGACCTCTGAGGTATGCTCGATAATTTTTCATTTGCATCCAAGCACGAATACTGTCATTACAAGTCGCATCAAATAAGTTGTTTCCTCTTTTTCCGGACATTTGAAGCCACTTGTTATGGACTGTTTCAAATAAATTACACAATGGCAGGTCTAGCATTTCCTCCAAATTCAATTTCTAAAAATGAACACAAGTTTAGGTAATAGTTAGCACTTCACTTTGAAAACCTCACAGATATTTGTAATTATCGATTGTTTCGTGGTCAAATGAACATGTCCTATCATAAAATGAACGATATTCAAAGACAATTTCAAATACACATATATGACTATATAAAAATACAGCAACACAATCTTCTTTCAACTTCTTGGTACAAGGAAGTACTCATATTTTACATGAGGACTCTAAAGAATTGCATGTTCCTTTAAAGACATCCGAAAGAGGGGGTCTAGTAAACACCATGAAGAGTTTCATCAGACCCGACATATGCTCTTTTATTGTTTGGTAGACCCCCTCTTCTGGATACCTATGAAGAATAGCTTAGAGAATTTCAAATTATAAAATGAAGTTCTTTCGGTATTCTACATCACTAGAAAACAAAATAAAATATATGGAGCAACATAAGTTTATCTTTGCATTATTTGGTGTGACACCATCAAAAATTGAAATCCCCTTATGCATAGAAATAAGTACTTTACTCACCATGTCCATGAAGCCTCCCCACTGTCGATAACGAAAATGCCAAAATGCTAGCCAATGGTCTAAGCGATGAATTGCTTCTTCGTTTGCAGCTCCGGTTGATAGCCACCATGATCGAATTGCTAGATAACGTGTCTCTGCCTGATCCATATTTTTGGAATCTTTGTATTGCTTACACAGAGAAATATGTTGTTGTTGAAGCGTTTCCTTGATGTACTTTTGGGAGTGTTTATGAAGAGAACTACTCCAATGTAGCAAACAGGTCCTTTTACGATTCTCCATTTCCTCATTGGCAGATCCGTTGCCATAGACAATCCGGACCGCATTCCAATTGGCCATAGCACTATCTACCATAAATCCTTTAAAGTTTGGATTTGGTACTCCATGTTGTGCCATGACAGTGTTTAAGCTCCTCCAAAATTGTACTTGCACCTTAGTATCTTCAAACTGCATATCACACACTACAATAGTCATCACCTTCTTGTACTCAACATCATACATGTGGCAAGCCATTGTGGTCCACTCCTTCACACGCTTCACTTGGTCAAACATCAACCACACATTATGTAGATTACCTCCGACTTGCATGCGCCTTACAAGGTCCACTCCACTTCCGGGTCTTTCTGTGAGCATTTTGAAGATATAAACCTTCTCCTTTCCTTGGCCAGGGAAGACACTATCGTGTATGAATTTGAATTTTGACTCCTTCTTCATAGTCATAATGTCATCAATGATCCCCCCTCAATTGTTTGAGCGGAAAGAAGCGATCATGTTCCGTATATTTGGACTACTGAGATATTGGAAGCGGTCCATAACCTCCTCCATTTCCTACCCCTTCAATAACTCCTTCTCTCCATCTCCATTGTGAAATAGATAGTTCGTTAAGAACTCTTTATTAGCGGATAGAGCAATCATTGAGTTTGTAGCCGATGGTGTTCTAGCCACCTGTTCTTCAATGAGTCCACAAATTTCCTCCGTAGAATCTCTATACATGTCCTTTGCCACTGGGTGGTTGTGCTCTCCGAAGTGAATAGCGGCCCTACTCATTTCTGGGTTGTTACTGAAAGCATAGTATATCCTAGCATTGCAAGGGCTAAGACATGAAGGTGGTTTCCTACACACTTTGCAAACTAGGGTATTGTCTTTGGGAGGTCCATCTCCAACTACAAAAGGAATCGATGTGAAGCCACTCCACTTTGTTTCGTTCCTCTTTGAAGTTCTGTTCAAATAATCATAGTTTGGGTTCACACAAGCAAGATGGCCGACACAGTGGAACTTACGAAACTTGAGGTTGTTGGAGTTGTTGATATTTGTGGTGATGAGCCTACACCACAGGTGTCCATCATAGCGCTTGTCCATTCCTTCCAAGTTCCACGCCGATGATGAAGACGAAGTGGAGTGACATGGTGGTATTTCAAAAATGATATCTCCATCAAATATTACTACAAGAAAATAGGTGTTTTATGACTACAAAAATATGACTGAGGATGACTGGCGACTATTTGCAATCATATTTTTGGAGGCCAACTCTTTGAAAAAAAATATGACTACAACTATGATTGCTAGTCATGTTTTGGCCTTATACGTTGCGGGTGTATAGTATATGTTCATTGGGAACTCCAAAATACTTCGTAGAGCTTCATAGGGAACATGTTTGGGGAATGCACAGTCATATTTATTAGTCATATTTTTGCATTAGTCATATTTTGTAGTCATATTTTTATGATAATCACATTTTTTTTCTTTTGGACAACTTGAAGAAAATTTGGGCAGGAAATATATTTGGAGAGTGCTAAATCATATTTGTTAGTCATAATTTCACTTTAGTCATATTTTGCAGTCATATTTTTGAGTCAATCATGTTTTTTAGTTATATTTTTATGATAGTCACATTTTTTTTTCTTTTGGGCAGCTTGAAGAAAATTTGGGCGAGAAATATATTTGGAGAGTGCTAAATCATATTTGCTAGTCATAATTTCACTTTCGTCATATTTTAGAGTTAGTCATATTTATTAGTCATATTTTTGCATTAGTCATATTTTTGAGTCAATCATATTTATTAGTCATATTTTTGCATCAGTCATATTTTGTAGTCATAATTATTAGTCATATTTTTGCATCAATCATATTTTGCTATCATATTTTTATGATAGCCAAATTTTTTTCTTTTAGGCAGCTTGAAGAAAATTTGGGCGGGAAATATATTTGGAGAGTACTAAATCATATTTGCTAGTCATAATTTCACTTCAGTCATATTTTGCAATCGTATTTTTGAGTCAATCATATTTTGTAGACACATTTCTTTGGAAGTTGTTTTTTGTTTCTTTGGTGGGAGCTTGAGGAAAAGGTTGGCAATCTAAGATGGGTCTTCTATATTTTGTCCCTAGAGGCCATTCCTTGGGATGACTTTGTTTAATACCTATTAAAAAAATTATTTTCTTTTATATAATGTGTCTATTACAGAATTAATGTCCGAATAATTTGGGATGGTGCATGTTCATATTTTAATTAATATATTTAAAATTTTTATAGGAATTAGAAAAGGAATAGAGAGGAAGAAAACAATTAATAATAGGAAATAATCAATTTTTATTTGAGTATGTAAGAAAAAATTAGAGAGGAATAAAAGTCTATGGACAAACCAAAGCACCAAGGTAGGACTAAGCTTGAGAATCCAAGATAGAAATCGGGCCTGTCTTGATTCATTATTGGAATTTGCTGTGGAATTTGCTAATTATGTTAATTGATTGTGATGGCTAATGCAAAGCGAAATCTAATGCATTTGAACTAGTAATGTAGATTGAAGGCTGTAGAGTTTAGAAAAATTACTTGAAGATTGGAAAAAATCTAATCCAAAGAGAAGAAAGAACAATGTGAGAAAAATTCATACCCGAGTGGCCATGGAGCAAGAGTAAGTGAGGAGTGCGATTTGTGTTGAGAGTCTCTAAGTGTTTCAAGAAGAAACGTAGGTTCAAGTTGCTACTTCAAGCATTGGACATGATTAAGAGACTAATATGACCCCCTTATAAGGATTTGACTATGTATTAAACAAAGATTGTTGATTATAATACACGTAGTTGATCAAATGAATTTTTCAAGTCTTAAGTAGATATTTAGTTATCACTTACAAGGTTGATGTTGTTACAATTGTTTGATTCTTAGAGTAATTAGAAATCAATTAGTAGTAGTAGAAGTCAAAGATTGCAATTCTAAACCATTTCAAAAAATGAAGGAAAAAAACAAAAAATGTTGAAAATAATTTGGAGAAAGTCAAGAGGGGGAAGTAGAAAGAAATAGGTTGAAAGAAAAGAATGAGATCATATATCTAATTTATACTCCTTGTTGTAAAAGTTGTTATTTAAGTTGTATCCAAAAACACAAAAAATGTAACAAAAATGGATTAAAGCAGACTTCATGATACAATTACAATATACATGTTGAAGAATAGGGATGTTGTGGAAACAAATTTCAAGGCATGTCCTTAAATTTGGTACTTAGTTTATTCTCTTCTTGTAGAAACTATAGTTGTGCTAGAAATTAGAGATTTAAATCAAACTTCTAAGAATTTGTTAAATTTAATTTGGAATTCAAGAACATTTCATTAATTTGTAGAGGATTCCAATAACATATCACACTTGAAAAAATAGAGAAAAACTATGGAAGATAGAGTACGATGAAATTGGATAATCTATGGCATTAGTTTTGGATAAAAAATACCAAAGTTCATCTAATTCAAGTAAAAAAAGGAAATTTGAAATTTAGTGACATTTAGAATTCAATTTTGAAAGTAAGAATGAATTTAAAATTATAGGTTAAGAGAAAATGTTGGATGAAATCTTGAAGGATAAATTAAAAACAAACCTTCATCGATCTATATTTTTTTGCTAAAAACATTTCCTTATAAATATCTTCACGATTTTAGAATAAGCTTGCAACGTTCTACAACTTAAATTAAAAAATTTTAAAATTTCTCAACTATGATTTGGAAGTCAAGAGTTTTGACTATAATTGGTCAAAACCATCTAAAACCTTTGACTTTTATAGTTTGAGTGTGTTTTAGTTTAGATGTGAATCACTTATAGTTTATCATTAGAAAAAAAATTGTTCATTGCTTAGAATACCCATTGAACAATATTTAAATATCCAACTTAGGATTTGAAGTTCAACAACAAAAAATATAGTTGTGTTTATTTTATCTCAAGGATATAGATAAAACACTCATATATATCATATATTGAAGTTTGTTTTCTTTTTTAGAAAAGTTCTCTATAATGTCATATAAGCCGTATTTATAAAGAATCTCTATAGAGTTGTTTAGAAGTTATAGAATTATTTATATGAAGATTGAGGCTCACTGTGATATACATGGTTGAATTGCAATTAAAAGATGGTTGTTTGAATGTTTCTACAAGGATATAGAATATAAAAACATAATGCGTTTTAAAAAATTCAAAGATGTTTTTCAATATTGGCTCTATAAAATACTTTTGCTCTTATATACTTAGTGCATGGACGTAGATACTTTAATTCATACATGACTTTTTTTTGCTATAACTATAGGTGCTTAAGTCCTTGTAACTTCCCTTTATACATTTTGTAGAGTTGTATTGCAACATACATCCACTTTGTAGCAAATTTTGTTGTTAAAATAACTTAATTGTTTAGTATAGTCATATTTATTGACTCCCATGACTATGTCAAGTCGCATGACTAGAGCAAGTCATGTACATGACTAGGGTTTTAAAACCCTAGTCGCCACTTCTATGTAGCCGCCATTGATTTAGGGTTTTGAAACCCTAGCCGCCATTTCTTCTTCTTCTTCTTCTTCTTCTTCTTTGCTTTTTGTTGCCTCTTACGTTTTGTTTCTTGTTGTTTTCTAGCTCTTGGTTCTTCTTGCCTCCTAGTCCTTACTTTTTGTTTCTTTTTAGTTCTTGATTTTTGCTTCTAGTTTCTTCTTGTTACCTCTTAATTCTTGCTTCGTAGTTCTTACTTTTTGTTGCTTCTTAGTTCTTGATGTTTAGTTTTTAGTTCTTGATCTTTGCTTCTAATTTCTTCTTATTACCTCTTAATTCTTGCTTTCTAGATCTTGATTCTTGTTTGAAGTTTCTTCTTGTTACTTCTTAATTCTTGTTTCTTAGTTCCTACTTTTTTTGTTTCTTAGTTCTTGATTCTTGTTTGTAGTTTCTTCTTATTACATCATAATTCTTACTTCTTAGTTTCTACTTTTTTTGTTTCTTAGTTCTTGATTATTGCTTCTAGTTTTTTTTTGTTCCATCTTAATTTTTGCTTCCTAGTTCTTGTCTTTTATTGCTTCCTAATTGTTACTTTTAATTTCTTTTTGATTCATTTTAACTTGTGTTTCTTGTTTTTTTTAATTCTTATTTTTTCTTGTTATTTATTACATTTGATTGCATCTTAAATTGTGTTTTTTGTTGCTTCTTGTTGCATCTTAGTTCTTTCTTCTTCTTGTTATTTATTGCATCTTAAATCATATTTCTTGTTGCTTCTTGTTACCTTTTAGTTCTTATTTTCTCTTGTTATTTGTTGCATTTTCTTCTATTTTATTGCATCTTAAGTTGTGTCTCTTGTTTTGTTTTGTAGCACCTTAATTCTTACTTCTTCTTGTTTATTATTACCTCTTAACACTTGCCACCTTCTAGTTTTTGTTTCATTTATCACTATTGTTGTTATTTCTTCTTATTTATTTATGTTTTCTAAAGATATAGTGGTTACGAATTTTTTCTTACTTAAAACTTGTGCTTCATATTTTTTGTTGCCTTGAATCTTTGAAGGTTGAGCTATATTGTTCATTCACTAAAAATTAATCCCCTTCATTGTATGTGTAGGCACTTAAAGCTGGATTGAAGTTATTGGAGGCTACTTACAACACTTGAGAAGCAACTTCTTCAAATTTCAGTAAGAAATATAGGTCCTAGAGCTTATAGGAATATACACTTATAGAATGTCATTGTCATATGTTTTGTGTTAGTGACTATTAAATGCCATTGAAAAGAGTCACATTTTTTATGGCATTTTTTTCTCTTTAATATGATTGTCTCTTATGCATCTCAAAAATCATATGTACTCAATTTTTATTTGATGGAATCATTTATTTAGCTGCTAAACCATGTTGATGCATGATTGCAATGCCTCAAGTCGATTTAGAATGTATGGAATATGATTGTAGTTTATAACAAAAGCTACTATAAACCTCAAGTCATCCCAATTATAAATATTACTTGCTTGAGTCATATTTTATAATATATTTTAGCCAAAATATGACTTGTTGTAGTTATATAATACTTACAATCATGTTATTAATGTGACTCTATACTTTTAAAATTATGACTACATTCAATCATAAAATTACAAGTAATATTCCATGTGAACTACTACATGAACTAAAATATGACTTACATTAGTCATATTTCACATTAATAAAATTATGACTCATGAAGGTCATATTCCACATCAAGAAAAAATTATGACTTTCTAGAGTCATTTTTACATCAACATGTAGAGCATATGACTCATAAAAGTCATTTTTCATAATCACAAAAAATATGACTCACGAAAGTCATTTTTCACATCAACCAAAAATATGACTCATGAAGGTTATATTCCACATTAACAAAAAATACGACCCACTAGAGTCATTTTTACATCAACATATAGAGAATATGACTCATGAGAGTCATTTTTCACATCGACAAAAAATATGACTCATGAGAGTCATTTTTCTCATCAACCAAAAATATGACTCATAGAAGTCATATTCCCCGTTAATAAAAAATATGATTACATAGAGTCATATGCCACATGAACCAAAATATGACTCAACATAGTCATATTCCATGTCAGCCAAAAATATGACTACATGGAGTCATATGCCACGTAGACTTTTTTTTTTTTGCCCGGGTAGTTCAAGGAAAAGTCAAGACTTCAAGGATAGTCAACATATACGCCACATAGGCAATATACGGCTAAGTATACCCCCAATACAAATGACTGCATATATGACTCATGAAAAATTTGACTAGTCGGTAATGACTAGACCCAGTCATATCGCGCATCATCTACAGTGTTTTATGTCTAAGTCATATTTTGAGATTTTACCACTCATTGTAGTCATTTTTTGCAGTTATAAAACACCCATTTTATTGTAGTGTATTGCTGGAAGAAAAGCAACATGGTGGTGCTTCATGACGTTAAAATCCATTATAGACAGTTCGTTCCGAGATCGATGTATGTTGGCTAGTCTCTTCAAACAATCTATGATATTTACTCTATGGATTGGATACGGATGCAATAGAGGACGAGGCAATGAGGATTGCAATTGACTACTTGATGGACTCTCAAATGTAGAGTTCAATAGAGCCCTTCCAATGATTGTAGTTCTAATAGAACATCCTGAATGTTTGACAGTCAATTTAGGAGACTCTCCTTCCGATTCACTAGATAGTTCTATAATTGGATCTAATTTCTCTATCTTTATAGCATGAAGTACTGAAGGCTTTAGAAGAACCTGAGGAATTTGAGGATTTCCACTAGGTGAAACAACGTGCTCTATATATGGCATATTTACTGTTGAATTGTCTGATTGCCGACTCAACATCTGAGTGGAAGAATCTAGCATGGAAAGAGGGAGTCCATATGCCCTGTAGTTCCTAGGGGAAAGGTACCAACAATGTCCTTCATCTTCTGCAGATTTGACAATAGGGACAAATTCTTTCACTTTGCTTGACTCCGACATCCTTTCTTCTTCAACATAGATGGAGGACTCTACAAATCTAAATCAGACGTGGAGAAGGTGACTAAGGACTCTAGCACATCCTCCATCTTTTATGGGAAACATAAGAGGTACCTCATGACCGTCCACTCGAATGCAAGCCATCTCGAGAACTCGTGTATAGAGTAATGAAATGGAGACCCGTAATCCTTAGCATTCGATGGGGAAGAGCAAAATTCGAAAGAGCTCAATGGGTTGATCACCGTCAATTATATCAAACTGTAAAATAGTACTAGTAGTCTGCTCAGCATTTAGTGTCCTCCTTACCAATAGATCTTTCAAATCTACTTTTGCCAAGCCCTTCACCACCATCCACTTCTATTACAGTACTATCATGTGTTGCCATGTACATTGAATAGCTATTGACATGCAGTGCAATCGACAAGTACTAAATTACTGTTAGTAGCTGTCATCCGCATTCAAAAAGTATTGACCCTCCAACCATTTAATCTTTTTTTACACTAACCGTCATCTACTACAAATTCTGACCATGCCAACCCTTTCCTAAGCCGTCTTTAACACCCTTTTTTGGGAAGATTCATAAATGCATGGTGGCCGCCCCTTGGACGTCATTGGAGTTCATGGAATGTGTCAGATTTCCATATGGATTTGGTGGCCTTGAACTATGATTGTTTACGGCGCAACAAGCTAGCTTTTATGTAACACTTTGTCACTACAAATACAAGCCTCTGTCATCACTGAACTTTCATTGTGACATTGTATGATTCTAGTCCATTCCTTTGAACTTTACAAATAGAAACCATTTCTGCAAGGTAGAGCCATTGCATACTTTCAGTTCTAAGCACTCGCCGGATTTTAGAGTGTTAGATTCTATGTAGTCATCTTTTTCATGTTTGTAGAGAACTTGGGCACGTCCATTCCTAGTACGTTGTTGAGAAGGAGGAAAAATAGGCGTCGATCTTTGTATTTCTCATCTCGTAAGGAACTGCAGAGATCTAGAATGACTCGAGGGAAGAAAGTCATGTCAAAAACAGGTCAGTCTATACCGGGCGACCTTCGCAAAGCAATTCGCTTCACCACCGGAGATGGGAGTGGGGAAGACACTGTTGGAGCGAAGGACTTGGAGGTATTGCAAGAGATGTCAGAGGATACAATAGGAGGACAAGATGAAGGACCGCAGGAGGTTGCTGCTTCTGTAAGAACCTAGCAAAATCATTCCTCCTCTTTAGTTTGTTCACAATCATTGCATTTCATGGAAATTCGATAGCAAAGAACAAATGTGTTTCAGAACCCTTCAACTCTTCATGTCATTTTCTACTCCATTGTTCATGTAAAATTTGTTCTCTATATTTAAATGACTATAGGCCTCTTGTAGTTCATGCGTGCATTAATTAAAGAATCTTTACATGAGTAATTTGTGGAAGTCACCTTCAAAAAATTTGAGCTTCTCCTATTGCACTTATCCTATTTCATGTATGCCATCATTCCGTAGTGAATATGCCATTGTGGGAAGTAGGTCTTTAAAGAAACACAAATTTTGGACAATGACAGCGTAAATTTAGCCTTGCCTCTCTTTCTGTAGCCAACAAAAGTAGAATTTTGTATATGTTTAGGGTATTTGAGGAACATAAAAAAAAGAAGTTTTCTACTTTGAATGGATTCAATTCAAATCATCTAAGAATAGAGAAGATAAGGATTTCAAAGGCAGGGACTAAGAAAGATGCTTCATCCTTTAGTTTCATTAGATTTGTGGAGAATAAAAACATATGAGCACACCCTTACAAGAGCCTTCTTTGGCAAGTACACAATTTGATTGTGGTTGTATTCATATCTAATTCTTGCATTTTCTGTGTATACTTCTATTTAGATTCAGAAACGCTCATTGTATGCTAATGAGCCAAATTTAGAGAAAGGCATATTTGGTCCCTAAGTCCTCTAGAAAATGAAGGATGTATTTGTTACAGAAGACAACAAACTGTAAGTCATTCTTAGAAAATGTAATCTTAAAAATAAAGAATATTATGAATCCTAAAATAAAATAAAGGACAATTTCACTATCTAGTATAGAAAAAATTGAAAATAAAAGAAAGTATTCAAGGGAATTGAAAATCCCATAGGTGTTCATTAATCAATTTTCAATTGTTGACTTGATAGCAGCTTCATTTTCTTCTTCTAGAATTTGCTTTGCGTGCTCTTCGTTCCTGTGAAAGTCGCATGCCTTTGGGCAGGGGCTCGATCCCCCTTAGAATCAAGACAGTTCGAACTTAATCGATTAATTTCCAGAATCAAGACAGTTCAAACTTCATTGATCAATTTGTCTAGGAAGTCCAAGATCCAAATCCCGTAGGTCGACATAGGCGAGCTTGGTTGACTGTTAGATCCGACGTCTTCATCGGTTTGGCCAAGAGGACCCCCATGAACTAGTTTTCCTTTGTCTGTGAAAATCGCATGCCTTTGGGCAAGGGCTCGATCCCCCTTGGAATCACCATGACCGAATACCCTAAGTTACGGTACAGCTCAAGAGCTTGATGAATCCTCACTCATGGTTGAACATTTTAGCACAAATGCTTTTAAAGCTCCCCTCCCCATGCTCAGGGTGAGACCAACAATCGTGATTTGATGTTCCATATATTTTGAGCAGCAATTCTATGTTTGAATTATTTAAGGGTCAAATCAGTCTCCATGTCCGATTGTGAATCGATTTTCCAGAATCAAGACAATTCGAACTTGATCGATCAGTTTGTCCAGGATCCAAATCCTGTAGGTTGACGTAGGCGATCTTGGTTGATTGTTAGATCCGACGTCTTCACCGGCTAGGCCAAGAGGACCCTGCGAACTAGTTTTCCTTTGTTTGTGAAAGTCGCATGCCTTTGGGCAAGGGCTCGATCCCCCTTGGAATCACCACGACCGAATACCCTAAGTTACGGTATAGCTCAGGAGCTTGATGAATCCTCACTCATGGTTTAACATTTTAGCACAAATGCTTTTAAAGCTCCCCTCCCCGTGCTTAGGATGAGACCAGCAATCGTGATTTGGTGTTCCATATATTTTGAGTAGCAATTCTATGTTTGAATTATTTAAGGGTCGAACCAGTCTCCATGTTCGACTGTGAATTGATTTTCCGAACCCCGTGGACCATCTGCCTTTGGTACTAATCCAAGTTTTTTGGTAAAATTCGGTGATTTAATAGCACTGTTAGAAGTACCTGCGGACTAATATGGTTTTCACTTGATTATTGGGCTTTATCCCATAAGGGAACTTTAATCAAATTTTTTATTTGATATTTCAAGAGTTAATTTCATGAGTTTCCGACTTCACCTCGTCAATTAATAAGGATTCTTCACAACTTCATTATCTCAATTAATTTGGTCATTTTGCTTGTCCTAGTCAGATGTAATGAAAGATATTTTTAGGTTCAAGAGAGAGATTATTTTGGAAAACGAGAAGAAGAACTAGGGGTCCAGTAAGGATACATTGGACTATTGTCAAATCCGACAGTACTTCCATGAGCCCTTCTTGGACCCCCAAAATCTGGTTTTATGTGATAGATATTTACATTTTTTTTTAATGTAGAAGAGTGAAAACAAATATATTTTGTTAGCTTCAGTTTTAAAACATAAAAAGATTTAGTGTAGCAATTTTCTAACTAAAAAAACAACAAATTATAGTATCCTTGATGTCATGGATGTTGGGGGTCCAGCAGATGCTTCACACTATAGTGTCGGATTCGACGGTCTAGTGTCAATCATCTGCTGGACCCCCAAGATCTGGGTTTTGTTTTCTTTGTTATACAATCTTGACCCTGTGATCCCAAACATGTGGTATTCTCCATTCTTCATAATTAAATTTTAATTCTCCAATTTCCAAGATCTCTTACGTTTGTTTTGGTTATTTAATATTGACCGTTACATATTTTACTATTGACCCTAATTTTCTCTTGAATATAAGAAAACATATTGATCTTTTTGAAGTGTACATTTTAGGATGCTTCATGTTAGTAGAATCATATGCATTGTTTTGAAAATTGTGAATGCTAGATCTTTTAAACCTATACCTAAGTGGTCAATTCATCTTACACCATGTTGACATCTTTGCTTATTGTACATTGTAAGATCTTTCAAATAATAAGAATGTTTGATGTTTTAATTTCTAAGATTTCCTCACACAAAAGCATGTTCGTATTGAAGTTTGTGAATGTTTCAAATTCCAATGAGTACTTCTATAAGTACTCCATTGAGCCATTTTTTAATCAAAATTTCATTACTGTGTTGTGTGAAGATGTTGAGGTTTCATTTTGGTAGATTTGAGATTGACTTTCTAATTTATGTTTTGACCCATTATTTGTGTGAAATGTGTTGATTGAAAAATAGGGAGGACGTAGAGGGAGTACAACCACAACCGCTCTTCAACCTCAAACTCTCCCAATTGCTCACAAAGCAAGACCATCTCAACCTTTCACATCAGCAAACAAAGCCATGGAGGTCTCCAATGACTCCAAAGAAGAAGAAGAAGCTGATGGGGAAGATGTGGTAAGTTTCAATGATATCATGGATGTTGCTGACCGTGTTGCAGATGCTTTTGAGGTCTCATGTATGAGTCGGGTGAGTGACCCTGATGCGCGTAGATGTCGTGAACATCTTGCTAGAATGCTAGAGTTTTCCAGATGCAGGACAACCGTAATGTCTCTTGAGAGTTCTGAGACAGGATATAGCTCAGAGAGTCAAGTATCCATTACTATGGATGGGCCAATGTGGGAAGACACATGTCAATGTCATCTTAGCACAATTCAAGGTAGACAGGAGGTTGTCATCATTCACCTCAGTTCCGACTCGGAGGGTGATGTAGACATTGATTGATTCCATTCACTTGGAGTCATTTTGTAAACATATTGATTCATGCCCTTGCATGTCTAATTCATATGATTTTTCTAACTATTTTGAATTTATTAATGGTTCAATTGTACTTTGTTATTGCATTTGTAATCCTTGAATACATGTTAGAAATTAGGAATGTGCATCTTTCAATTTCAAATAGATTTCTTTTCCTAAGTTTGTGAATGTTGATTATCTTTTATTGTTATACACAAGTAGATGGATGTGTCTCCCACATTGTTGTCACAAGATGAGACCATCATGGAGACTCAAATCAAGAATGACACCCCTCAACCGGACATTGAAGGTGAAGACGAAGGGGAGTTTATAGAAGAGGATGTGGTGGTAGATGTCTTGGAGGAAGAAGACAAAGACTTGGATGAGGACGACTTGCGCTCATATCACAAGGTAGATTCCGTGAAGACCATCGCTTCTCTGAGGATGAAGCCCGACCATATGTTTTGATTGCAAATCCCACTATGTCGAATGGTGGCTATGCCTATGGTGAGGCCAACACTTGCATGTGATTTGAAGTTGCTTGAGCAAGAGTTCAATAAAGGATACCGTGATGGAGCCGCAGTTTTTTATGTCACCACCACAAACGAAGCTGGAGAGAGTTCCAAATTCATGGAAGAGGAGATGGAAGGGTGGGATCCATTGTGGAGAAAGAGGAATGCCATTTTCAATGCCCAACTTGAGGCCATTCCCAAGTTGAGGTTCTTGAAAAATCTGAAGTTCTTTATTTGTGATGGTAATCACAAGCTCCTTTTGTGGATGACTCATATCACCAGAAAGCACTCAAAGGAATGGGATTGGCACTATGCTATGGACTCTATTATTTTAGATACAAAGGGGAAGACAGAGTTGGTCATGCATGTCATGCATGACATAAATAAGTAAGTAATCTATGCACGCTTTGTGAATTTGGCATTTAATTCAATTTAGAATATCACGTGAAAATGATGCATATGACTTACAAAACCCTAAACAATATTATCTCTATAAATTGTAGGTCTACCGAAGAGTCCCATGTAAAGACCAATCTAGTCCATACTTTATACCGGGTTCAAAAGTATGGACTACTTCCCATCGAGCACTTCAACAAGATGTTGAGGCCATCAGAGCTCAAATGGTGTGGAGCCCCCAAAACCAAAAAGACTTGGTACTCTATGCCACTAGAGGTCTTCACAACATTTCTTTTTTGGGTGAGAATTTTTTGGATGAAGATCACCCTAATTTTTTGTGGCTTCTATTTGAACATAGTTATTCTATTATATTTTGACATTGATTTGAATGTGCTTGGTGTATTTTATTTTGGCTTTTCTCTTCCTCAATTATTTGAATTTATTTAATTTATTGGATGTGTCTAGCAAGAGATAGCTCATACAATGGATGCAACACTACGAAAGTACAATGAGATCACCCCAGAGCAAGAGAAAACTCCCGAGGGACTCGCACATCCTATGAGAGGTGGAGCAAAAGAGAAAACAGGCAAACTTAATGTGAAGATGATGAAGTTGGTCGCAGTGGCTAATCCCGCACATAAGATGGGATTTTTGGAAGAGGTAAGTTTCCTGCATGCATTATGAATATATGACAATAGTCTCATATGGAGTTCAAATTATAATTGACATTGTATATCTTTTGAGAGCAGGTTGAGAAACATTGGAGTGCAAATGAGGTCCCTGAGATGACTCTTGAGAAACTTCAAATGGTGGCCACATGCAACACCACTCCTTTTCACAAGACCGAGTTTCTGAAGTGGTGGAACTCCTCGATACCTTCATATGATGCTAGATAATTTCTGCCAAGGCCCGTATTCGAGACATTGTTGGACCCTTTCTTAAATAGATGCGTTTGGTATGCCGGGGTAAGTATTTGATTTGTAATCATTTTGATTTTAAGAGCTTTAGTATTTTCAATTAATGAAATTCTGTATTTTTATAGTTTTTATAAAGCAATATGTATATTTTGAATGTTAATTGATTTAAGTTGTTTACAAATTGAAGACGCATCTATAGAATACTTTGAGAACGTGGTGAGGCAAGACCAAATCAACATCAACATGAATGTTCCACTCCAACCTGAGACCTTGGCCGAATATATAGAAGGTTGGAGGAGGAAGATTGGGGATCAAGGCTTCATGGCCCACCTTAGAGGAACAAACTACTTCAAAAAAAGTGACAATTTTATGACTTATGAGGGGTTAAAGCATGCGGTGCGAAGGGTGCTTTTTCGGTATGCTCAAATTATTGTCTAATGATTTGATTTATCATATTTCAATACTTTCAATTCTATAATGTTTAGATTTCTATTGACCCCTAAACCCTAAACCAGAAAATAGACAATGAAAGAAAGTACCAAAAATGGGGGGTCCTTGAGGTACCTTCCAAACCATTGTCGGATCTGACAGTGGTTTGTGAAATACTTACTGGACCCCCCATTTTTATTCCCTCTAAACTCTTCAATGTAATGTTTTGAGCTAAATTTCTATTAAGTTAAAATTCATGTTCTCATGTAGTATTGCATGAAGTTCAGAGGTTGAAATAGTAGTCTTGCCTTCCTTGATATTTTGCTATTGATCATCGATGTCATGCTTTCTTATTTTGCAGGTACTTCAAGCATGAGCTTGAGGCAAAAGGGGCAATTGCAAGAAAGGACTTGCCTCCATTCCTCTCGAATTTTCTCGATCGTAGTTCTACAGATTGCATGTACACTATGAATCAACTCCAAACATATACCACAGCTCACCTCAGTGGAGGCGGATGGTACATTGATTGTCCCATCTCATACACACATCTGTTAGAGGTTGAATTGCAAAATTCTTTGGAGGAAATTGGAACTATTGACATGGACGTGGACGAGTTCGTAGGGTTGACTGATAAACAAAGGGAGAGGGCCATTGTGAGGAGGGAAAGCAATGACAAGAGGAAAGTAGCTCGGATACAAGTTGCTTTGGAAAACAAAGAGAAGAAGGAGGCAGAGCATGTGGCCAAGTTAGCAGAGAAGGAGAAGGAAAAGGAAAAGGATGACAAGGCCAAGACAAAACGGAAGAAGAAAGAAGATAGAGAAGGTGTTGTTCCAACATCATCGACGGTAGATCAAGGCTCACAAATGGAAGCCAGAGCACACAATGGGATGAAGAGGAAGGCCGTATTGCCGGAGTTCACCAAAGAGATGGTCACCCAAGGCACACAAGTGATTGCCATAGGTGATGATGATGACGAGACATTGGAGGAATTAGTGCTCAATGTCTCTATTGTAGACGTCGTTGACAATGAAATCAATGAGGGTCCAAATTGCTACACTGAAGTCATGGACTTTCTCAAAAAGGTAAATGAACTGTATTATTTTGTAATCTAAAGTTTCACTATATTAGTACATTATCACACCTTCTACATAATAGGGACTCACAAGTTTGAATTTGTTATGGCATATGGCGGTAGGAAAGGCTAGGGTGTATAATGGGGTGGTCAATCAATGGCCAAGATTTGACCTCATGTTATTCGACTACCAAGAGAATTTGCCAGTGCCAGGGGGGTCCTTTCCAAAAAATCATGTACCTTATTGGAACTCAGATCTAGAATACAACATGATCTATCAAGCATTTTTCTTTGCACAAAAGCATTTGCAAGATCATGGTTGCATTGTGGTGTTCCATTTATGGAGCATGGATGCCAAAAGCACCATTGTCGGATTATGTCAAGAGTACCCCAACATGGTGAAAAAGAAAGAGTGGATGGGCATGAATCGAGTGCACTTGACGTCTGCTATTGACAAAACTAGCACGGTTCGATTTTATACATTCTTCAAAATTTTGTTTGCATTTCTCATTTCATAATTCTCTTGAACTTCTATTTTATATATGGCTTGTTTTATGTCTGCAGACTTTGAAGTTCGGCATCATCCTCTTAGTAAAAGATCTAGGTGCGAAAGGAAAGTCCAACTTCTTCTTCAAATGCTCGACAACGATGCTGAAGGCCAAAGTTGACCTCAAGCGTGATGACTTGTTGATCAATTACACCACTGAGGACTCCATGTTGATGAACAACATGGATCAAATGCCATGGCGCGGGGCTTGAGAGAAGGACGCCCGATTCATCCAATTTATAATTGAAGGAACTACTAACGAGGGAGACTTGGTCCTTGATTGCACAATATCTACAAGTTAGTTTGGCTTTTCAAAAGTTGGTTTTCAATTTCTATGTCATACACAAAACCATTGAGGTATAGATTTATGGGTTTTTTTCAGGTGCCTCTATTATAGCATGTCGTGCAACAGGACGCCACATTGTGGCATTGGAGTCGGATCAGACAATTTTTTCATCTATCCTTGAGCCCATAAAGAAGACCACTCCTCTTGTCGCAATAGTTGAAACTATTGAAGCGCTTGCGGTTGTAGCGTCACAAGATTCAGATGCCATGATCATAATACCTCGCAAGTTCATTCACCGAGCTAGACCTAGTAAGTAAGTTTCTCCATTTCTTAATTATTGGTTAGCATGGTAATTGTAATGCTTCACGATTCTAACATTCAATGATTTGTGTTTGCAGTAGTGAGGGATTGATGTCCACAAATATAGTTAAGAAGAGAAGAAGACTTCTCTTGAGTCCGGAGAAAATGTTCAATCTTCCAATGTATGCAAAGCAACTAGCTTCAGCATTTGCAGAGTTTGGTACTTCAAAACCCAAACACCGTAACCCTTCATATGCTTTAAATGTCTTACAATTCATAGATGGATTAGCATCCGAGGGAAAAGAGACCACAGATTCTTCTAGTGACATGGATTTTGCAACAGAGTCTACTACTACTTAGGCTCATGAGATTGACATATCTTATGAGTCAACCCATTATGTTTTGATTTTCTTTGTGATTGGTTTTGTGTGTTTTATGGCTACATGTTGTGTGATTCATTTTCTCTTCTAGTCAAGTATCATCTACCATGTCAAAAATTCTACTATAGGGTCTGAAGAAGTGAAATAAATGTACACTATTCCAAGTGCGAAGTGTTTGATGAGGTGTCTAAATAAAAAAATATATTTTGAAAAAGAAATAAATATTCACACCAAGCGAAGTGGGTTCATCCTAGAAAATGACCCTAAACCAAAATTAGAATAAGTAATGAATCATATCTAATGAATAACCCTTAGATAAAGATTTAGCAGTTCACACCAATTATAGTGTTAAATTCCAAAACCCTATTAGATAAAATAAAAAAACAAATCACACCATTCAAAAAAACTTTTTAAAATGATTAGTTCTGGAAAATCAAAATAAACTTCCAACAACCAAAATGTCTTATGAAGGACATTGGGGTGTGGAAAGTGCCAAAAATTATTCCCTAATACCAATCATAGATCTTGAGCCAGAACTAATAGGTTCTATTAAAATAATTATACATAGTAACAAATGATTTATAATAAGAGGAAATTCGGTGTCAAAATCCTAAGCCCTAATTATGCTATCCTAGAATTCTTCGTAGAATAAAATAGGGGGTCAAAGAATAAATTATTCCAACATGAGAATCTTCCTAATCAGAATAGAGTTTGGAAAAAAAACACATTTCACAACAATCATAGTCTCTTATCCCAAAATAGATGGTAAAATAAAAATGTCTATACACTTATCTCTAAACATTAAACCACCAAAAATGGATGTAAGGAAGTAAATTACATTCATGCCAGAAGTCCAAAAAGTCTTCATGAAAAAAAATAGGGAGTGAAAAAAAATTACCAGAACAAAAGAGTCTCCATGAGAAAATCTTGTGTGTGATAAATTATGAACATAACAATAGTAATAGAATCTTCATAAACAAAATAGGGTTTGAAAAAAAATAACAATAGTCAAGACTTCATGAAAGAAATAGGGTGTGCCAAAATCATACCCTAGACACAAGAATCTTCATGCCCAAAAAATTGTGAAACAAAATTACATTGCAACGACACAAGAGTCTTCATGAGGAAAAAAGGGTGAGAAAAAACATTAGAACAATAGAGAGTCTCCATAGAAATATATTGAGTGTGAACAAAATACATTACAACCACATCTTTGACTATTCGTCTTCATGAACAAAAAGGAATTTCAACATTACAACACAATTGTATTCATGTGTTAGTATTCAAAGAGAAAATCAAGTCAATCCCACCTCAACTTGGAACACCAAAAAAATGGTGAGAATGAAAAATATATCCACATCATGTAGAGAGCCTCCAAATAAATAAAGAGTGTCAAAGGATAAATATATTCTCATGACCCAAAGACTCTTCACGACTGATAAAATGGTTTCATTTCAAAGGAATATTACACCAAAAAAAGTGTCTTTCCAAAAAAATTCCAATGTGAGAAACTGACAGATGGGTGGGTTTTAAGTATACCCTAAACCCTCTACCGGATGCAAAATTAATGTCAAAGTATTTTTTCCTTTTTATGTTCATAGATCACTCAAAAATTGAGAAAACAATGAAATAACCTTTCAATAAATTCCATATTTAGTGGAGCCACGGTAATAGGTACATCCACGGACATGGGTACCTCACTCTTTTTTTCCACTTTTATTTTTCCCACTCACAAGCTCACAAGCTCGCACGCTAGCAACCCTGTACAAGAATGTGAGGAGCTCTCATTTGTGTTTTGTAGAGAAAGTAAAGGATGAAAGAAAGGACCCTAATTTAAAACTTACGATTTGGGGGAACATGGATAGAATGTATGAGCGCTTAAAACATGGCAAGACCTATGATATGAATGATACAGAGAATATCAATTGGGCCTTGGAATCGGAAGAAGGATGGGTCCCTTATAGTATGTTGTCAACTCACTTCCATCAACACAACAAACAGCTTGTATTGGGTAGTTTTCCGAATACTCCCATATTCAAAGGTCATTGTTCTCTTTGTTAAGGTCGTTTTGGGCCCAAAGGAGCTTTAGCATTGGTCAGTGTCGCCACACTTTCCATGTCTTTTGTATACAAAGATTGGCTAAATTTCAACGCCATTGTTCGGAGTGTCACATTCTTCTAAGTCCAAGGTTGTATGAAATGCTAGGGATTTTGCATTGTATGCCATCAGGACACGAATACAATTGGTGGACCTTGCCACTTGACCAAGGGCCATAAAGATTCCAAAACTACTTGCATTGGGGAAAACCAATGAAGTGGAATGTTGAAGATCAATTTCATGAGAAGTCTGACGGCCCTACCGCCGCTAAGGATAAGTTCTTCTGAATGATGCGAGATGTAGAGGTGGAGTTGTGTGCCTTTCGGATCCCTAATAGCGAGTCTCGAGAATTGTTTTGTCGTAGCATTGGAGGGCATTGGAGCTCACAACACCAGAAATTCTTCTGAATTCCCGAAATAGAATGGATGAAGCAGGGTCCAATTGACCTCTTAGTGGAGGTGGATCAAAATCCTGAGGTCATTAAGCAATTAAAGGGATACAATATAGAATTGATAGGGCGGGCCCTCATTTTATCGAAATTGGAAGAAGTAGCAAAAGTTCATTCCGTAATGGACCTATATAGTAATTCAATGACAAAGAATAAAATGGAAGACATTACCAAGGCATTTGACACAAGGATGAATGAGGTTATCATGAAGTGGAGGTCATATTTAGAGGAGGGAAATGACCCCTTTTGGCTCCATGTGAAATGTAAGGATGCAATGATAAACAAACTCATAGATGATGTGGATCATGCTGTGATGGCTTTGAAGGCCCACGAAGTGGACATAACTCCAAAGAAGAAGAGTAAACGGAAGATTGAAGAGGAGAATGACCACTCTCCAGAAACAAAACGGCAATTTGAGAAGGTTGACATTAG
Organism: Straminergon stramineum; assembly: GCA_963920665.1. Taxonomy (NCBI): domain Eukaryota; kingdom Viridiplantae; phylum Streptophyta; class Bryopsida; order Hypnales; family Calliergonaceae; genus Straminergon; species Straminergon stramineum. The sequence continues at coordinate 16,345,261 of OY987273.1, forward strand.
GGTTGTTCTGTTGAACGTGTTTTGGGGTTTGGGTGTCGAGTTGTTTGTCTGATGTCACACGTTGTATAAGACAAGAGTCGCATATACGAGACAAATTTGACGAGCGCGAAATTAGGGTTCGGGTTTATGGGCAAGGCAACCAAAATTTTTATCTTACATGGCGGGTTGTCAATAGTGACATGGAAAGCTTTGACCACATCACCATAGGCGACTGTGGGTAAAGTGGGGTGACTGCGGGTCCCAAAATGAGGGCAACTGCGGGTCCAACCCAACACGACTGCGGGTCCCAGAATGAGGGCGACTACAGATCCAAAATCTAGGGCGACTGTGAGTCCAAAATCCAGGGCGACTACGGGTCCAACCCAGGGCGACTGAGGGTATAAAGGCGACCATGGGTGTAAGGAAAAGGGTGATCTTGGCTTTATCCTATACACAAGGAATTTCTTTTGTTTTGTGGATGATAAGAACTTCTAATATACGACATAAATGCAATTGTCCATCTTTGAAAATTGGGTCCCAAAAGAGAGATCTTTTTGAGTCCTCATACCGGAAATGAGTATTTTTGTGAGGGGAAAGGCAAGTACATCACATCACATAGTTCCATTAAAGATGATTTTCATATTCACTAGTCCATCTCTAAAAGGTTAAGAGCAACCTCGTGTGCCATTGCAATTGCAAACATGGATATAATGACTGTTTCAATCTTGCTCACGATTTAGGATCCTTCAGTTTCCATGTGCCATTGCATTCTCCTAAGCCTTAAATTAAGTACTTCACATTCTATGGTCATTCACTCATTCATAGGAGCCTCCGAGTTCTACATGTTTTTATTACATATGGTTGGGAATTTCTAATTCAAATTTTCTACTCCTATTGAAGTGTAGAAGCCAATATCGCAATTGGATATAATAATTACACCAAAAATAGATACAAAAACAAGAAAAAATTAAGGATAATTAGTATTATTGTAATTATAAGTTGTACACACTAATAGAGTAGTGACCCAATCTTATAAATGAACTTCTACTTCAATTGTACTTCAATGAACTTTGTTAAGATCTCCACGTCTATACCTGTAGAAGTCCACACTAAAGACAGTGAACAAAACTTTGTAATTCTAACACTATCATGCTTTCATACTAAAGTAGATACTACACAAAACTCATCTATAGGCTATTTGCCTATGAACTTAAGCTAGAAAACTTCAACACACCAAAATTATGCAAAAGCATTACATTACCACTTCACTACCTCTAAATCTATATTTATAAAGTTACATTGAAAATGTGTAATCACTAGGCACCTCATCAACGTCAGGGTCAGAATCATCATCCGACTCCTCCACCCCCCCTATCATTATTATCACGGTTATCATTCTCGTCGTCCTCCCTTCGTACTCGTTCATTTTGCACTTCATGTTCTACCTCTAAGTTCACGTTCCGCACTTCAGTATCCACGACGCCATCGCCGCTAATTTGCACCAATCGTTTAGTCAACCTCAATGCATCTCTTGTTCCATCAAGGTTGGATGCAGGGTGTCGTCCGCCTCTATTGGATTGCCTGATGTTTTGATTGGAATTGGCTTCACCCATGATGAATCTTTCGACAACATGGTTCTGTCGTTTGGGATTTCTTTGTAGCCTCTCCTACGTCTTCCTCAATCGCTTTTTTTGTCCTCTTGTGCCTTCACGCATGAGCAAGGATGATTCTCCAAGGCCAAAAATAGAGGAGGGTAGAGTGGGTTGCGGAGCTGAAGCATGGCCTTCATTATCAACTATCCTAAGAGGACTATTATGCAAGGGCGGCCTAGTCGCACGGGTTGGTATAGACCTAGTCGACCTAGCATTGTTTGCGTTTCCTCCTCCACTTAAGGGCACTTTACGATTCCGATTCATAACAGCTTGCAAGGGCAAGTCTAAATCATATTCCACATTTTCTGTTCTTAAGAGGCTCCGTAATGGAGAAAGTGGAATGCTTATATGCACAACATCTTCGACGTGTGTTGGCGGTGTTGCCTCCTCTTATCTTTCATTTACCTCAGCAACTCGAGCGGCACTTTGTAGGTTTATTACCCTTGTAGAACCCTGATCTACAACATTTGGAGATCTTGCTTCCTCAGCTCTTCTGGGCATTGGACTATGTATGCCTTCATTGGGGTTGTCGGTACTACTTGCCCGAGTTGGTGATGGATTTATTGGAGGAGGTACATTCCTATCCCTAGTAGAGATGTAGGGTTGCGGGGGCCTTTGTAGTGCACATTGAACCTCCTCCTCTTCAAAGTAGTACCTGTTATTCTCAGCTGTAAATGTTTTTCCATAGTTGTGTCTCTATGGACGACTCTTTTCTCTACGAATCAGTCCTGCCCAAATATTTCCACGTAGACGCTCTTCTGCCAATCTAATGTTCTCATCAGCTCGAGCCCTTCTGACTGGGTTGCCATCCCCTGATGATCCTATACCTAATGGCTCCTCATTCTCTTCCGAGGTATTTCCATCCACAAGGTAATTTTCGTAGAACATTGCAGGATTGCATCCATGTTTCTCACATTCAAGTTTACTGTTGGTGTAGATATGCACCAATGCTTCCACCTTGGATGTGGTTAGGCGATTTCGCACTTTATTGTGCACAAACGAATACATGCTCCAATTCCTTTCACATGATGATGTTGAGCACGTCAAAGATAGAACTCTCATTGCAATTTTTGGGAGAACATTAGCACCCACAAGATTCCACCATTGATGAGGCATTAGTTTACATTGTGTAATATCAAGAGCCTCTTCTAAGGGGTCAAAAGGACCTGTCTTCTCTTCGAACTGCGTGAGCTCCTGCAATGCCTCCCTGTATGGTAATCCTAATGACTCGCTCATTTTTCGAAGCACCCAATTTAAGGCTCTTTTGGCCACACCGTCGTTACGAAGGGTTCCTACTTCAATCAAGAAAGGATTTAAGAGTGCCCCTGCATAGTGTAGGTCTATGAGCATCAATTTCCAACGAGCCTCGAAATGCTTCTCAAAGTTCGTCGCAGTTTCATCATTCAGAAAAAAAGGTTTGTTTCTCAAGTTCCACACGTGCTCTTGAAGAGTCTTCATAACCAACCAAGCCTTAGGCATTGCTAGGGCTTTCCCATCAAACACTCGGAGAGCAATAAGGATGGGCTCCACCATGTGCAAAAAATTCTGACACTCCACCCAAAAAGATTCCGCATGAATGTCATTCCACGCTATAGTGGCTCGCGCTTTCAATATATCTCCATTTTGGCGACGTTCCAAACTAGCCTCAAATTGCACATATGTCTCATCCATTATCACTCGAATCAATGCTGATTTGCACTCCACCACACATGATATCATGAGGAAGTTCATTGCAAAGCGTGTTTTAGAAGGCATTCGCAATGCCTTGTCCGGGGAGTACTTTCGGAAGAGAGCCAATGTGGAATGGTACCTCTTGATGTACTTTACTATCTGCGTATAACATCGTACTATTCTCTTCACCTTGACATCCTTTGCCCAGTCTTCCAAAAGCAAGTCCAAAATGTGTGCTGCGCATCCTTGGGTATACATGTGAGGATATTTCTCTTGTAACGCCTTCAAAGTCCCTGTCATGACAACGGCATTGTCCGTACACAGTTGGACAATGTTTTGGGGGCCAACCTCTTCTATGTATTGCGCCATCATATTGGTTGTGTACGCAATGTCCTTCTTCTCCCCCATGGTGTCCACCGATCCAAGAAACACATCCCCCATAGGACACACGAGCATTAAATTTAGTAATGGACAGCTATTAGTATCAAACCAACCATCCGAATAGATAGTCGCTCCATAAACTTCGATAGAGTGCTTTGTCCGCTCAATGACCATTTTAGAAACACTTTCTTTCTTTAGCTCTATCATTCTTGTACGCAAAGCATTGTATGAGGGCGGTTGGTATCGTAGTCCTAATGCCGCTGTCTCTTTCACTGCTTTCACAAAGGCAGGATGGCACACAACATTGAACGCAATGCTAGCCTCATAAAAAAGGAAGCCCACATGGTATCTAACTTTGCTCTCGTGCTACTTTGTAATGCCTCATCCATGCTAGTTTGCCTAGAAATGGAAGGGTTATTCCTCCTTCTCAAAATTGTTTGAGGAGTGGAATCTACTGAATTTGTAATAGGGAGCATTGGTTCATTCATAGCACTTGGCTCCTCTGACCTCTCCCTATCCCCCTCCAACATAGGCTCAACCACAGTTTCATCTACAACATCAAATTCTCGAACCTCCTCATGCATTTGTTCAAAGCTCATTTCCTTCGAAACAACCCCACGACAAGTCCTAAACTTTTGCAATACTGCCCATGGGATTTTCTTACATCGCTCTGATGCAGTCTTGCCGCCAAATCCAAAGTGACAAAATGCCCGCTTTCGTACAAATACGAAGGTCCACCTACAGAAAACACATGTTCGTGTGTTTCCCGCAAATTGACGGTCAATGTCTACAACCAACCAAGGGTCCCACTCCTTCGTGGCTCTCCTTGTATCGTTAATGGTAGTCCTCCTCCCCTCACCCCGACTAGCCATATTGTTCCTCGCCTATGAGTTCTTCAAACAATATTATCATATGAATCAAAGCCTTGATTTAGAAAAAAGAATGGCAAAGCCACTTGCTTTGAACGGTCTTTTAAACCACACAAACCAAGTCGTTGCCCTCCAAAGACCCAAACTTCTGCAAGAAGCCTCTTTCGAAGATTCAAGGCAAGAGTTCATCCCTGAAGCAAGGTGAAAACCACAGTCCGGGCCTTCAGCTTTATACTGCTGTCCTGCTAGCACCACAAGTCGCCCCCTGAGAGCCAGAATGGGTGCAGGAAACGGGTGACATCGTAACAGGCGCACTCGCCCCGTGGGTGACTGCGGGTCGACGGTTCGCACCAGGAGTGCGCGAGCAGATCAAAGGGCAACTGCGGGTAAGGGTGGCGAGTGCAGGTGGAAGGGGGGGCGACTGCGGGTAGAAAGAGGCGACTACGGGTCCAGGGGGTGCGACGGCGGGTCTACAGGAGGCGACTGCGAGTAGAAGGGGGCGACCACGGGTCTCAAGAGGCGACTTCGGGTACTTGAAGGGCGACCGTGCTTACGCTTTAGGACCCAAGGCCATTTTTGTTATCCCGTTAGCGTTTCATCATTGAGTTTCTAGATGAAAGTCATCCTAGTTTAGATAGATGTTTTCTTAAACCCTAAACGCTATCCAAGGGTTTCACATGGTATTTATAGATACTTCAGAAAAAGATTTTCAGGAAAATGGTCATAGACTTAAAGAATACAATTTTTTTTTAAACAACCACATGAAGGGAAACTCATTTCAAATCCATTCCAACAAACTTAATAAAAAATAAATAGAATTAGCTTGTATTCAAATTTGGAAAAAAATTAAGAACTTCCTCTTTCAAATTAAAAAGAAAAATGGGGGACAACATTGGTTGATCAAACCATATACATGGAATCCACAACTCAAAATGTATAACTTCCATTTCTCTATCAATTCCAAAAGTATTCTTTTGAGTACCTTTTTAGGATGTTTTTTCCCAAATTATAAATCTCAAGAAGAGTCCATACATTCACGAGGTGAAGGGCACGGGAATGTTGTCATTTACAATATGTTCAAACCATATGTTAAAATACAAAAAAATGCAACCATATAAACTTATATTGAAACTCTCATAGATGATGCAACTTAAATTTATTGAGGGTTCTTTGTGTAGACTCAAAGTTATTAGAATTCTTTTTTTTTTTAAAACACTACACAAATTTTGCAAGAAATTAACATTCACATACCGTGAAATCATCAAAATTTGTCAAAAATTCAAATGTTTGGATCCAAATGCAATCACATTTTCATACACAAAAAATAAAAATAAACATTCTTGTATTTCAACAAAAATAAAGACAAAGCCTTTTTCTTCATATATCTTGGAAGAAGTACATAGTCATAAAAGAAACAAGAGCCACCTAATTTATACTCCATCCATTTCCCCTTGTTCTTCCCTTTTCTTCTTTTCTAGTTCTATTTGGGCTCTTGCCACTCTCTCTTCCCTCTTCAAAAGAGTTAGGTCATGGTTCCACATCTTATTTTGGATCCACCACTTCTTGAACAATGACATCAACCTAATGTGTGCCTTCGGCCACGACATCTTTTCCTCCAACTTTTGTTCCAATCTTTTCACAGACGCTAACTTCATCTTCAACTTCTTTATTTCTGTAGTGGATGACAAATCTTCAACATCCACAGACAATGAATCCAATTGCAACGACCGGTCAATAGGATCTACATCCTTCATCTCCTTCAAGCGGTTCAATGTCGATCTTGCCTTTTCCACACCTCCTTTTTCAATGGCAAGGTTGTTTTCTTCCATCCTACATTTTCCCATTATTGTTTGAAGTCGTTCATCCATAACAGGATTGACATTTGAATTGGAACCTCCATCTTCTCTCTTATTGAACTTGAGGTAAAATTGTTCTAGTTGTTCCATTTCTCTTTGTTGGGCTGCCAAACGAGTTTGTTCAGCTTGAATTAGTTCTTTGAGGGTGCCCACATCCTCAACCTGAATCTCTTGTGCACTTCGCTTCTCCATGATCTCACACTCCCTTTCTTTTTCTTCAAGATCCTTTAAAACCATCTCCAACTCCACTTCATAGGATTCTTTCGTCCGCCGTTTATTGTCTTCTCCAAGTATACCTTGATGTTCTTGTTCCATTTCACGCAATCCTTCCATGGAAGGCAAATTCATGAAGGTCAAAGGAATCTCTTCTTCGGCTTCACTCTCCCCATCCAACTTATCTTCATTAATTTCTTGCAAGCGAGCTTGCACGTAATGGAACACTTTGTCATCTTCGGGACGACGGACCCCTATCGGTTGCACAGACATAAAAGGTTCTCCATCCGTTGGTGTGGTCCGTTGCATGTTGGCTTCTTCTGATACCACCAATGCTAAGTTTTCTTCCATTGATGTATCTTCCATCTTGTCCCTAGGTTTAGGCAATGGCTCTTCATCGGAGTCCGATTCTCCAGTTGACATTGACCAAACATAATCCTCATTTGCCACTCCTTCTATAATGTTCTTTTTGGGCCCTAGCCCATCCCGAGGATTATTTGAAGGACCCGCTCTTGGAATGTCTTTTGTAGTTGGAAGCGTGACATTCTTGAATGTCTTGAAGGTCATCCAATCTACCGTTTTCCCCAATTGTAACTCTGCATATACCATTTGGCATATGCCCATTGAGACTTCGCTTTGTGGAATTTTTCACTTTCCGTACAATGCTCGGTACACTTCAATACATCTCTGGACAAATGCATCATCCTTGCAGTAATGAGGATTTGCTTGGTTATGCTTCACATGGTGAATGTGTCGATGGTAAGGGAATAGCTTGTCGATATGGCACCAATCTACAAATAACTTGCAAGTTGTCAAGGTCCAATCGGAATTTACATGACGCCATCCCCGATATGCCTTAGCCGTTGGGTCAAGAAGGGCACGTCGTTGCCTGCTATGGCGATCTCCTTTCTTTTTCGTCATCTTGTCGTGTCACTCTAGCATAAAGAGAACTAGACTTTTGTGGATAATATAACCGAAGAAATGAATTCGTAAATGTGGAAGCCACAACACGTGTAGGTGCCCAAACTTCAAACCGACGAACCGACAACCAGACGCTTCAAGGCGGATGGAAGGCGCGGTGCGACAAAGGAAGTGACAACTTGGGAATCGAGTATCCCCTTAAATACTCGAAGTCGCATAGGGCATGTGCGGGAAGAGGGTGCGTGCGGGTCTTGGGCGACTGCGGGTCTGGGTCCCACTGTTCAGAAACTACCATTCAAGAAAAATTAGAGTTTTTGGAAGGAGACCTCGTGTGCAGGGTGACTGTGGGTATAGGGGGGCGGTTGCATATAGGGTGACCACAAGTCTTTTCCTAGGCAACCGCGGGTACAGGGGCGACTGCATATAGGGCAACCACAGGTCATTTCCTGGGCGACCGTGGGTAATGGGGCAACCGCGGGTACACGGGCGGCTGCATATAGGGCGACCACAGGTCATTTCTTGGGTGACCACAGGTAATGGGGTGACCGCGGGTCTCAGATTCCAAAAGGTCTTCCCTAGTTCATGACGATGGGAGCGGCTGCGTATGGGGCGACCTCAGGTCAGGGGCGACCACGGGTCAGGGGCGCCAAAAAACATGAGTTTGAGTTTCCGCCCTAACAAATTGGAGGGAAGGTGTTCAAACTTTTCAAGTACCGCTCCCCCCTTTTCTGAGGATTAACTCTAGAAAATCCTAAGACAGAGGCATTCAATACTAAGTGATTAAAAGTTAATTAAGTAATAAAGAAAGAGAATTCATTGACGAAGTGGAGAGTTGGAAAAGCCCTTCTTCCTAACATTTTATTTCTTCTTCATCCATCCATGTGGTCATGTAAAATTCAATGTAACCATTTCCTACTTTAATTTGTGGAGGGAGTACATTAAAAGGAGACCTTTCCTTGTGGGGGGAAACGATGTACAAATAAAATACTGAAATTGTGGGATGCATGAAGAGAAATCTTTTTATCTACATCAAAAGTGGTTTTGAAAAATGGAGACTTGGGAAAGCTCTTCTCCTTGACATTTTCTTTTTCCGCATGCTCATGTAAAATTCAACACGACCATTTCCTATTTTAATTTTTAGAGGGAGTACATTTGGAGGAGACCTTCTCTTTGGGGGAAATGAATAAATGATGTACAAAAAAAATACTAACACCCTGAGATGCATGAAGAAAAAATCTTTTGATCTCCATAAGAAGTGGTTTTTAAAAATGGAGGCTTGGGGAAGCTCTTCTCCTTCACAATTTTTTTTTCTTTGTGCTCATGTAAAATTCAATATGACCATTTCCTATTTTAATTTTTAGAGGGAGTACATTTGGAGGAGACATTCCCTTTGGGGGGAAACAATGTACAAAAAAAATACTAACACCATGAGATGCATGAAGAAAAAATCTTTTGATCTACATAGGAAGTGTTTTTTAAAAATGGAGACTTGGGGAAGCCCTTCTCCTCGTCATTTCATTTTCCATCTTCAAACATAGGAATTTGAATAGGGTCCTCCTCTTGATACATCAAGGGGATTTAAAACACATTTGAAGGGGTGAATGAATATTGAATTTATTGAAGATTAAAAAGTTCAGAAATGACACCTTCAATGGTTTATATCTTACAAGTGCAAGGTTTAGGAGTTCAAACTTTTTTATGACATATAATGAAAAGCAAATCACATATGTTTATCATTTTATCCACCCTAAAAAATAGAAGTACATTACTTTTGGGGTGGCATACATGGAGAAGGTCCATGGTTTTTCTATAGGGTTTAGGGTATAGGGTTTAGGGTTTGGAAAACCCTCTTCAATTTATCTAATTAGTCTTACTATAATTCTATATTTATAGACTGATTTTGTAGTATTAACTAGCTACCTATATTGAAGGACAGGTCAGTTGTAGTCAATGAAGCACGCAATTAAGTTTGACTTCATTAGTGTTGGAGATGGCTTACATCTTTTGCTACAGTGGTTTCTGGACTGGGGTGACTTTAAGATAGAGGCGATTGTTGGTGGGGGGCGAGTTCAGGTCCTGGGTGACTGCAGGTGGGCGCTTGGTCTTCTAGCTTGCTGCTGTTGAGCCCTATTCGGTGGAATGGGGCGACTACGGGTGGGGGTTGGATTTCTGGCTTGTTGTTGAGCCCAATTTGGTGGAATGGGGGGCGACTGCGGGTGGGGGGCGAGTTCAGGTCTTGGGCGACCGCGGGTGGGGGTGGTTTCAAGTCCTGGTGGTTTCAAGCCCAATTTCGTGGATTGGGGGGCGACCGCGGGTTGGGGCGATTTCAGGTCCTGGTGGTTTCGAGCCCAATTTCGTGGATTGGGGGGCAACTGCGGGTGGGGGCATGCCTTCCAATCCAAAGAAATTTTAATAAGTATAACAAGTTCAACTTTTAACATCCAAGAACAAGTCACTTCATTAGGACCTTGGGGTCTTCAAGGCATCTTCAGGTGATGCTTGGAAGGTTTTGGCTTCCTCGAAGTCATTGTTCTTGTGGAGGTCTCGAGTTCGATCCCCAATGAGATCAATTTCGTTTGGTTCTTGTAGCCAACCGACAAAAAAGAAAAAAAAAGACGTCAAGCTAGTTCCTTGTGGTATGTGGGAGGGAAGGTGATTTGATTCGCAAAGTCTAGGGGATGGTCCATGAGAGTTATAAGAAATCAGTATTGAATTCCGTACGGAAATGTATGTGGTGCAACCTTACACCTCATACATTTCCGTACGAAATTCAATACTGACCGTCTCAACCCTCATAGTACATCTCCGAAATCTTGGGAATCAAATGATGTTTCGTGCTCACCTATCGGAGTGACCAAACTTGACGTTTTGTCTCTTTGGAGAGAGATTATTTTTTGTATACAAAAGTTGAAGTAAACCTTGGATAGCTTTTACAAGAACATATTGAATGTCCTCCATAGAATACTTAGCCAAAGAAATTGTACATTGTATAAGGATTTGCATGTGATGGTTCTTCATCTTTAAATGATGGGGTGGCTAATTTTGAGTCCATAAATGATAGAAACTCTCTACACAGGATAGAAGAGCATCTCATCATCTTGTAAATTTTGTAGTGTAAGAAGGGGTGGTCCTCCTTGGAAAGTTTACTTCCGAAGACCGCATCTATAATTTGTAACTTAACAATTTACAACGTCTAAGAAGGATGATTTCGAAGGTGTCCCATTTGTCCATTTAGAAATTTCTTGTATTTTGTGGGTGACCAATTTTGAAGGATTGGCATGCAAAAAAAAGAAATGATAGCATTCAAGCACCCTTGATGGTTTGAACAATGTCTTCATCAAAGACAACAATCTTTTGACTTGATGTGCATATGCTTCATTTATTGTTCATTTCAATGTGCTCTGCAACATGTATGTTTGCATTTATGACCTCTTCCACCCCAAAAGGGTTTAGGGTTGTGTAAAAAAGCCGAATTCATGTTCATTGTAGAGCAAACTTGAAGAAATTAGAAAAAGACTTTGGACACTTCTAAAGTAACCTCTATAATATCATTATGCAAAGGTAGAATGTAAGTATTTCCAGTTCTCCCTTTTTGTTTCAATAGAAGTCAATCATGTCCCGTACTTTTATATTTCTGATTCCCTTTTTCTGTTTTGGCCCATTCCTTTTCTCTCTTTGTGAACATTGTAGACATATATTTGGAACCATAAAGAAACAAGTCAAAATCTAATTCCACATTCTAGACCATATCATAGTGGTCTTATGATTTTATTTGAAAGCAAGTGAAATAGAAGTGGGAAGTTGTAATGCCAATGTTTCTACCCCATATGAAGGTTCCTTTTAGCTATTATTTATGATGGTCCATCCTTTCTGGACCCGTGGTCGCCCCCACACAAACAGTTGCCTCCATCCCCGAGGACCTCTGGAACCCGCAGTCGCCCCCTCCCGCGGTCACCCCAACCCGCAGTCGCCCCTACCGCGGTCGCCCCATACCCGCGGTTGCTCGTTTCGCATGCGCCAGACCTGCACGCACCCCAAGGCGACCTCGGGTACTTAAGCGGTCGCCCAGACCAGCGGTCGCCATTCTTGGTCTTGCGCATTGGCTTTCATCCACCTTGAAGTGGCTGAATGCGTGCTTGTGGGCCAAGGTGATTTTAGAAGGGGAAGTTTTTGCCCATTTTTCTCTTCACGTTCAAGTCAAGAACGCCTCGTTTTTCAAAAGAGGACCATGTCTACTTCAAAGGAAGGAAGTAGTACGGGTCGGATATCGGCTTGGGACAAGGACCTTGATAATCCTGCAGCATTTGTTGTAGATATAACTACCAAGGAGGTAATTGGGGGTGCCGGACCATCCAAGACAAAGAAGTCCAAGACAGCACACGATAAGGACCCTACCTATCCTCCAGCACGATATATGACCTATGTGCATGAGGCTTGTCTCCAATGGTATGAGGAAAAAAGTGTACAATATTTGGAGAGGAAATACTTGAGAAATAAAGAGGCAGGCATCCAATCCTTGAAGGATGAGTTGGAGGAATTTATTACAAGGAAATGCAAGGAATCTTCGAACTATGCAGATGTGGATGAAGTGTATTTCAACCAATGGCAAACGTGGATTGGCAATTGCCTACAAACTGGTATATTCAACACCAAGAAGTTGATGCTTGCCTAGGGACCTATAGTGCCTGGATTTGGAGAAACGGATAGGGCCTATGAGTTCTGTGAGAAGATGGATTGGTGGCAAATTGTAGCAAAAAGATTGTCAAGGTCTGAAGCTAGGGGTATGGGGTGACAGACGGATGCATTGAAGGTTGCATTTACGAGAGATAGTGGTTCATGTATCATGTGGGTCTACTTAGAGGCCAAGGTGGTCCCACTTATTGGATTTGACCGTCAAGGAGGATATGCAAAGGTGCACAAGGTACGCATTGAAGGGATGTCCACGATCCTAGCGCATGTACATTTCGTGGGGAAATTGTCAAAGCAAAGGAACAAACGCGATGCGAGGGTGGAACGGTCAGTGGAGGCTTTGGTATGCCCGTTGAATCATGTGGCCATTATTAAATTCCTAGCTGTCCATGACCAAACAATGGAAGCATACACTTTGGGGTGGAATGGTGGTAATTTCAAAGAGTTGCTTCATTTGAATGAGAAGGTGGTGCCGCATGCGGAATGGCATGAAATTAAGTTGGTCAAGCAACTTACAGGCCAACAACAAAAAGAAATTAGCCTCTTTCGAAGACACAAGGCGAAGTTGGCGTGGGCCCTGGTTTATGTGACAAGTCTCGTGCACAATGCTGGGGTGCTGCACAATGACTTGTCACCTGTGAACATATTGTTGCATTATCCCCCCTTCTCGGACGAAGAGATCAACATTGGGATTTGTGATTGGGGAATTGCAAGTCGTATTCAAGAAGGAGCTCCCTTGCATTTTGGATATGAAAAACAGGAAAAACTTGATGCTGAGAGGATGGGCTGTTGGTGGGCAGCTCCAGAGTTGTTCTATTTGTTTGGGCCAGAGGGTTTAGATACGAGTTTAGATGTGATGAAAGCGACCTACAAATATTCGGTGAAGTCCGACTCTTATTCCATTGGAAAGTTGATCCAACGCATGAACATAGAACACATGGTTGAATACGACAAGGACTTATTTAGAAATCATGAGTCATCAAGGTACTTTGCCATGAAGTTACGTGAACTAGTTGATGCTGATGTTAACAAAAGACCAACATGTGCGCAAGTGGTGGACCTCCTCATGAGTAAACCATGGTTCATGAAACCACCTGAATTCGTCTTTCGGGACTCTGTCCTCTCATAGGATTTGATGTAATAGTTTTCTAGTGGGAATAGTAACGTTGGCCACCTTATGAGCATCTCATTTTGGAAAAGCAATGCAAGTGTATAAACTATTTTTAATGTGAGGTGCATGTTTGGAACCAAAATATTGAGTATAGTACAGACACATCACCTACTTGCATGCATTTGGGTTTGAATATGAATTCTTTACATGGTTCATTTGGGGGTAAGGCAATCTAATTGTTAAGGCAATCTAATTTCACTATTCAGTGAAGGTATGTGCCGTCGCGGTTGGGGGTTTGGGACCCAAGGTCGCCCCAGACCCGCACACGCCCCCAATCGTGGTCGCGCCAGACCCGCGGTCGCCTAGACCCGCATGCGCCCCTAATTTGGGTTCCCCTCACCCACGGTCGCACCAGACCCGTTGTCGCCCCATCGTACCCGCAGTCGCCTCCAGACCCGCAGTCGCCATCACCTGCGGTCGCTGGCGGTGGTCTTGGACCCGCGGTTGCCTTCCCGACCCGCACGTGCCCCCCCCCCTTGGACCCGCACGCACCCCATCCAGAGCTGTGCTCGCCCTAAGGCGATTGCGGGTACAAAATCAAACCCTAAACCCGCAGTCTCCCATCTTTCCCTTTTGCGCCTTGTCTTTTATCCACCTGGAAGTAGCTAATTGCAGGCTTGAGAGGGGAGGTGGGTGTTGTGAGGAGGATATTCTATGTCTCCTCATGTCACTTTCATCCATTGATTGTAAATCACACGGAATTGTTTGAAACTTGATTGTGATTGTAAATGTTCATGTTGATGTATTTGTAAATGTGAATTACCACGAAGTAATAGATTTAAGTTTGGACAACCACGGTTTTAGGCTTGGTATATTTGGCATAGTATCCGAGTATAATTGACCGTATAGATTGAGCACTATGGAGAATGAGCCCCCACCATTGACGCCTACTACAATCAAACGCCTTACACGACAAGAGATGAAGCTCATCCGCGACAAGGGTCAGAAATGGTCCGGTAAAATTCACAAGAAGCGTGTGGCCATTTTGATCCATCCAAAGATTAAAGCATTTAAAGGTTGGAGAAATGAACCTGAGCCTTGGAGTTACAGAACCGTTTGCAAATACGTGGATTGGTGCCACATCAACAAATTATTTCCCTTGTGTCAGCACAAAGAACATCTGAAGCAAAACAAAGTAAATCTTGCATACTCGAAGGACGAGGGCTTCATACTTAGATGTTGTGAGGTGTGGAAGCACTTGTATTTGGAGGACTCAACTTACCGAAACAACAATTTTTGTTTCTTTCTTGTGAGAATGGTATATGCTGAATATGTGTTGAAGAAGGAGGTGGATTGGTCAACATTGAAGGAGGTTCCTATTGCAATCATTCCGAAAACTGCAAAAATTTTACCACCAGATGAACCTGTGGATGTAAAGAAGATGTTATCCAAGGTGAAGCGTGGGAAGTCATTTGTTCGCGATGAAAGCGTGGTTTGGTTAGAGACTTCTAGCTCTGATCTACACACCCATGAATACGATGGACATTCTTTCCACAACGATGACAAGGAGGTTGCCATACAAGAATCTAGGCCAGCTGTGGATGTAGGAGTCGACCAAAGTAGACAATCAGCTCAAGAGCCCATCATAGTACAAGATATGGATGAAGGAGGCATGGATGATGGGGTGGCTAAGAGAGTGGACCCCATTTTGCGAGAGGGTGACGGGAGTGGTGGAGGAAGCGATTCAGAACATGAAGAGGCTATGTTGCTTGCCAAAATAGAAAGTGCAAAATTAGCATTGCGTGTAAAGAACGAGCAATTCAAAACTTTGAAGTAGCAAGAAATGAATCCCACTTTCGTAGAGGTATTGAAGCAATGGTTGAAGGCCATAACAAATGTCATCGAAGAGAATGACAAGGGCTTCCATTCCTTCAAAAGAAATCGTGATTTTTATTTGAAGGAAATGAAGAGTGGGAAGGTGCATAAAATGGACCATTATTTGATATGGGAATCAAAACTTGAAACCCTTGTCTGCAAACGTCAGGAGGTACAAAATGAAAGGCGAAGCCTAGAACTTCAAATAATGGAGAAGAAGAAAGAATATTACGAGGCCGCCGTCCAGCACGTTCCAAAAGTAGAGCTTTTGGCTTCTTCCTCAACATATGGTAGTGTTGCTGGAGAAGTAGCATCGCTTGAGAAGTTGGTGAAGTTCCATGAGCAAAAATTACCATTGATGGTATCAGAGTTGAAAGCTTTGAGGGCAGAAAGTCGGGTTTTTTCGGATTGGTATAAGTGGAATAGAGCTAGCATAGGGAAGTCTGATGCAGAATTACAGCAAATGGGTCCGGAGCCCATTTTGAAGGACTACCTCAACACAAAATAAAATACCTAGGAATACAATGAGGATAAATACTTTCATCATGATTATTTTGTATTTTGCCTATCCTGGTGTTCTAAAGAAATGCAATGTTTTCAGATAAAACAATGTATATGGTGTCTTGAAGCAATGTGTGTACTACAATAGTTAAATTGGTGTGGGCACACTAGTGGTGTGCATGGAAGGGAGAAAATGCCACACCATTTTGGGATCTTACAACTTTTCTATATGGATGAATATGTCTCTCTCATGTTTTGGGAGAAGGTGATGGTATGATGAATGGAATAGGATTCTTGCACATAATTACAATCAAATAGGAACATGGGATTGATGGAAAGTTCTTGATTCTTGACCATAAAAGTTGACATAGTATTTTGTGAGAATGTCCTCATGAAATCTACAGTACAACTTGTATTAATGATTTTCATATGAATAGTGGAGAACGAAAAAACGATTATGCCCCAAATACCATATTAATCAAGGAAATTTATTGAGCTTATTTGTCTCGGGTGATTTGCTGCATTGTTCCTCCTTGTATATAGGATTTTTTAGAATTCTAGCTTTAGTGTAATTTGAAGAAAATTACAATGGATATTGAGGAATTAGGTAGTTTTGAAATGTAAGTTGGCCTAATCATGTTTTTTATGAATCAAAATTTTGACCTCCAAGGATAGGGTGAACCATTTGAAGGTATGGTAATGTGAAGTCAACAAGTCAACATCCATGAAAAGGAGCATGTTGTATTTGAACCCCTTTTATTCCTTCTTTGGCCAAGTATCTTGAAAGCTTAGAGGAAAAGCTTCGTATAATTAGAACCTCACGATTTTAAAGAATATAAAAGGAAATATCCAATTGGACAATGATGCTCCACTCTAGTGAGTAGTGACCTAGTTTTCTTCTCAATGCAAGTGAAATTAATTTGAAAAGTTGAACTTTAAGAGCTTTGTTGATTTGATTCATACAAACTATTTTTGGAAGAACTCGAAAAGATCATTCTCGACATGATTTCAGAAATTGGTGCTTTGGTAGAGAGGAAATAAAGGTAGTATTAAATAAAAATCAATGCCATATGGAATTGCCATACATAGGTATGCTAGGAAGTCATAGAAGTGGAATGAAAGAAGCAAACCCTAAACCACTCCATCATACTTGCCAAAACAACTAGAAACATAGTGTAACTAAAACCTAACCCTTACTTGTCATCTATTATGATGGGAGGTAAGGCTAAATTGCATGATTCCTACGAATGTCTAGTCAATTACATTTGGGTTGTTTTGAGAGCCACTTCCTTCACCTTCTTCGTAGGTCGATGCTTCCCCAACCCCAAGCTCTTGCTTTGCACGGGTTGGTGAAGCTGGTCCATCTGCCTTCAAAATTGATTGCAACACGTTGGAGTCCTGTAGAGCTTGGAGGGCCCTTGTTGTTTGCGGAGAATGTGCTTCCAACAAGTAGTCAAGTGCTTGACTTTGGTAATATGGTCCGTACGTAGAGTCCAGGTAAGCCATACTAGTCAAGTCTTCTAGGGAGGCACTATCATCTTGATTAGCCACCCTTTTTCCTTTTAAATTCCAACAGTGTCGTTGCGGATGAGGACCCCATTTGAAGGTTGAGGAGGTTTTGTCCCAATATCCACCAAGGCATTGGAAGAAGAATGCCCTCCTCCCTTTGTTTTGTGGCCCCTTTCCCATGAGCCTTGGTGCAACTCTGGCAATTTCGTCTGGGTCTGTTTCCCAATTCAATTGCAAGCTAGCAGGTCCTTTTTCTTGATCATGTTGTCCTTCTCGCCAACTCCAAACCAAATCTCGGCCCCACAAGGTTGTGTCAGCTGTAGTATCACGTGTGTGTTCCCAAGAAGGAGGCATGTAGGTCGTCAAGTTGAACATGGTATACAGGCAATCGTGGAATGGTGTTGAACAAATCACACAACATCGTCTAATCAAGCATTGTGTGATGAGACATTGGGGGTGGTATACATGTGCACAAGATCCTAGTGCCCAACCCCCTTTGGGGCCAAATTGTTCAAGACATATGGGGCATTTGGTATGGTCCAAAACAAAAGGTGTAGGCTTGGGCCACAATAGCATTCGTTTCTTCTCTTCTATGTGGCTAGACATTTGTTTTTCGTGGTCCCAACCATTTTTGCTCCAATCTATGACCTCCTTTTGTGGCAATTCCACTATGCACATGTTATTGGGAAACATGTCCTCCAACAATGCCTATGACGTCAGTCCATTCTCACGTTTAGGAGCATTTGCAACAAAGTTTCTAGAAACTTTTTCTAGCTCCTTCGCAACTTGTTGGGATCTATCCACGGAGAGAATGCAGGCGACCTTCCAATGGTAGTATGTGGTAGTCAACTCAACCAACTTTCTTCGAAGCATCTTATTTTCTTCTTGAAGTCCATGGTCTTTCTCCAATTGAATAATTGATGGAACCACAGGAAACGAAAGAGAGTCTTGGGTCCCATTGAGTTCAATTGTGTCATTGGTAGTATATCTTGTGACAATAGTAGGAGGTGTATTTGGAATGATGGGGGAGCGTCTAGTGCGCTTGGCAAGAGCAGAACGCTGAAGGATATGGTTGGTAAGGTCCCCCACAACCTTGTCCACATTTTGGAGGTTCTTCTCAACAAAGGTGTCATCCATATCCGACAAAGTGAAAGTGTCATGGTCTTTCTCACGGAGGCGTTGCAGTTCTATAGTTTGTTTAGAGATGAGTGTACTTTTATGTTCACACTCACATCGCAATTTCCTCATTTCATTCTGTAGTGAAGAAATTTCAACATCTTTGGTCTTGAGGAGGTCCAGAGCTTTTGCCAAAGTCATAATGTCGTGGCTTCAGCCCATTGTTGATGGAGAAATGGGAACACGGTTAGTTTCTTCCATAGCCGTGTCTTCATCAGGCTCGAAGTCGAAGACGTCATTTTTGTACTGTATTGGCAACAATGGATTAGGAACTATAGTTGGAATCGATGCGGGTCCCACTCGTGTTGTTGAATGTTGTACTCTAGATGGTTGCCTTGGTTGTTGTCTTGTGGATGTTGCCGGTCCTTCTACAATTTCATTTTGAACCTCATTGGGGCAAACAGATTGCTCCATGATTCGTATGACCCTATGGATGTGCGTACCATCAAAGTCATCATCTTCTTCAGACTCCTTAGTGTCAACCTCAGTGGTAGGAGTTTCCATTTTGTATGCACTTTGAATAGGACCAAGTCCCCCCTCGGAAAAGGCTAGAACTCCTCTTGGGATGAAACCACTCTCTAGACAAGTGACATACGTACTTCCCTTGATTGTGCTCCAATCAACCTCTTTGTTTAGAGCAACCTCAGCATATGCTCCTCTAGCAAGGAAGAGGGGGACCTCGTTCCTATCTACAAAGGCGGTTTTGTAGAGGACTTGCCACAATTCAATGCATCTTTGAAGGAATGTTGGATTCTCACAATACTTCAAGTTGGCCTTATTGGTGTGCCGATTATAATGATGACGCCATAAAGGAAAGAACTTGCCGATGTGGCACCACTCGATGTAGTCTTCACAGGTTTGTATTGTCCAAGGCTCTAGTTCTTCATTCCAACCCTTAAAAGCAAGGTGGGCTTCACTATTGAGCACGTGCAATCGCTTCCAATGAATAGTGCCCCTATGCTTGCAATGTTTGTCTTTGGCAGCCTTCCGGAATGCCCCTACGGTCTGTGCAGCAACGGAGGTAGGTAATGCCCTAGCATTGTTAACTCTAGTGGCCATCAATGATTGTCATGTATAAGGCTCAAAAAACTCGTTTGGGAGTTTAGGTGGTCCATAACTAGTAAGGTAAGAAGGGTGGATGAATGTAATAAATAGTAAATAGTTAAGGTTCACGCATGTAGCTACTAAAGGATACAAGACAAGAAGCCTCAATGAAAGGTGCCCAAAAGGTCTTGGGCGAGTGGATAAATAGGTGGGGCGAGCGCGGGTGAGAGTTGGTCATGGTGCGCGTGCGGGAGGGCGACCACCGGTTGAACCCGCAGTCTCCAAGGGGCGCGCATGGACCTCGGGGAGCAACCACGAGTCTGGTAGGGCGCATTCAGGTTTGAGGAGGCGATTGCGGGTCCTAGATGGGGCGACTGCGGGTCCAAGGGCGCGTGCGGGTCTTTTGGGGGGCGACTGCGGTTTCAGGGGCACTTGTAGGTCCTTTGGGGGGCAACTGTAAGTCTTTGGGGATGCGTGTAGGTGCCTTGGGAGGCGACTGCAAGTCTTTGGGGGCATATGTGGGTCCCTTGGGAGGCGACTACGGATCTTTGGGGGCGCGCATGGATCTCGGGGAGTGACTACGGGTTTGGTAGGGCGCATTTAGGTCTGAGGAGGCGACTACGAGTCCAGGGGCACGTGCGGGTCCTCGATAGGGTGATTGTGAGTCCAAGGGTGAGTGCGGGTCTTTTGGGAGGCGACTGCGGTTTCAGGGGCACATGCAAGTCCTCTAGGGGGCGTGTGCGGGTGCCTTGGGAGGCGACTACGGGTCTTTTGGGGTGACCGCGAGTAATTGTGGGGTATGACTTCTCTTTGGGTTCTCACTTTGTGTCTTTGCTTCGCAACTTGCCACTTACTCCACACCCGCGGTCGCCCACCAGCCTGAACCCAAAGTCTCCCTACCTGTGGTCGCCCACACTCATGGTCACCCGAACCCGAGGTCGCCTACACCCGCATGCGCCCCTTTAGGATGCTACGTGGAAGACACGTGTCTACCACATGGCATCTAGGTGGCCTCACGGTCAGGGTGAAATTTTTTTTTAAATTCAAAGCTAAGTTTGACTCTATTAGACGGACAAGAGGGTCTACTTGATGTGTTGGACATCGTGTTCGTCGAGTTGTCGAACTGTCCGCCAGAACAACCCTGGTTGACATAGAGGTAGAAGCTAGCCTTGGAGGGACAAGTAGTAGACGTAGTCCTTACTCGCACCCTCGTCAAACAAGTAGAAGACTCACAGAGGAGGGAACATCTCATGACACGGAGGAAAATAATGGTGGACAAAACTAAGAGGGAAATGTTGAATTTCATATCATGGACTTATATAGTTATATTTGTAGCATTGAAAATATAATTATGCATTGTGTGGTTTAGAAGTTTTCATGACTTGGACGTTGTCAATTGTATTTGTAGAGACATACTTGTAATGCATATACATGTATGCAAGGAAAATATGTTTTCATTTCAATTCATTTTATATATATATGTTTGCTTCATTATTATAATTTCACTTAACTATATTGAATTCAAGGATCCATACACCTTAGCCATGGTATATCCAATTTCTAGTTTATTGTTCATTCAAAATTCAAATGAGTATTTTATTGTACCACTTTATACTTGTTTTGTAATCCTTTGATAAATGTTAATCCAATAATCCATACACCTTAGCCACCCTGAACTACAAAATTGATTTTAAGGAAGATAACCCATCCACCTCGTTCACCCATTCGTTGGCAATTGTCCAATGGTAACTTTCAAACCATAGGGCACTTAGCAGCTCAAAAGTATAAGAACAAGGAAGAAGACATTTGCAAGCACTCTTGAGAAACTGAACGTTAGGATTTCCAAAGTCTAGGAGCTACAATTTGTGTCCCTTGCTTGGTAATGCATAGTTCAATGGATATAGGGGGTTTGGTTTCCAAGGCTTCACACACATATTATATTTTATATATGTGACTTGATTGATTGATTGAAACTTGAACTTGAAGGAAGCTTTTCACAATGAGTAAGGTCTTCTCTAGTTGGTATAGTGTTCCATCAAGTGGTAAAGTGCAGTGCAAGGCATGTGACTTGGTGTTTGCAAATCTAAAGAGCCACATGTTGAGTCACCTGGGATATGAAGGCAAAGAAGGTATACGAGACAAAGGAATAAGTCTATGTCCAAAATTGACATTGTCAATTTGGAATCTTTTTGGCCTTTGTAAAGGGATGTTCCTACCAAGATCGGCCCTTAACAATGTGGATGGCTAAAACATAGTGAGAATCGCTAGCAATATCTCAAATGGAAGGGACTCACCACATTCAACACAGGAAGATTCAAGCCCAATGCCAGAAGAAATAGGTCGTGCATCTTCAAAGATAAATGATAATGCTAAAACATCAAGTGGACAATGTCCAACCCTACCATCTTCCACGAGTAGACCTCAAAGACAAAGCCGGCTAGTAGATGGTTTTGAAGAAGTGGATAGATGGAATTTGGATGTAGTGTGGGCTAATTTCTTCTATTTGGCAAACATACCATTTGTAGTTTCTTGGTCTACGACATTTAAAGTAGTAAAGAAGCTAGCCAAGTTCAAAAAGCCATACAGCCTGCCATTGTACCTTGCTCTATGAACAAAATTGTTGAACCAAGCAAAGGCAAATCTTGAGGTGAAGCTACCTAAGAAGACCAAAGATAGTATAAAAAAATTTGGTGCAATCCTTTCTATTGATGGATGGAGCTCGGTAACAAATCGGCCATTGGTGAATGCCATGCTCGTGTCTTCTGTGGGGGAGCAATTCTTGGGATTTGTGGATACAAGTAGGTTTGAAAAAAATGCAGAGTATTTGGCGACTATTTTGGACGAATTCAAACAGAAGGTGGGGTTAGAGAATGTGGTACAAATCACAACGGACAATGCTCTTGTCAACCCTTCAAGGTGTAGAATTATAACAGAGAAGTATTCACATATTTCTTTTCAAGGTTGTGTGGTGCATGCCTTGAATTTGTTGCTTAAAGATTGGAGAAAAGAAGACTCGGTGACAAACGTAGTGGAAAAAGCCTACATGGTTCTTACATTTTTTAGGAAGCGCCACATGCTACTTGCAATATTTCGGACCTACAAAAAAGACCTCAGCTTGTTAATGCCAAGGAAAACAAGATTTGCCTCAAATTTCATTGCTCTTCACCATTTGTTGAAGGTAAAGGGAGCACTCCAACAATGCATGACAGATCCGCGTTGGGAACAATATGTGAGGATGTTGAAGGACAAGAAAACAAAAAGTTGCACGAAGTCTTAGGAGACAAAGAAGATAATAAACAGTGACTATTTTGGAGGTGTTGCATCAATTTTGCTGAGTTGGTGCATATTGTTGTGAATGGCCTACGTGATTTAGATGCAAAGATGCCATGTACAGGCAAGGTTTTACATATTATGAGGAAAATACAAAAACATGTGGTGGCTTTAGAAATTGTGCCTTTTTGGTTAAGCCCCGAGCTTGCCAAACCACTTAGAGAGGCGTTCCAAGCCCGATGGGAAATGGTAGAGAGCAATCTCCATTATACAAGAGCTCTCCTAAACCCCTACCTACTTGAAGATAAAGAACTAGCTAACAATCTTGAGGCAACCAATGCATACAAGCGTGTTCTCATGCAAATTTGTAAACGTGGGGACTATGCAGATGTTGTGAAGGAGTTCATGGCTTTTCGACATAGGGAGCCTCATTTCCACGACATGTTGGATCCAAGTGAAAAAAAATTATCGACACACACTTGGTGGGATTTTGAAGGCACTTATGGGAAGCTAATTGCTCCAATTACAAGGAGAATATTGGACCAACCAATATCTTCATCTTCATGTGAACGAAATTAGAGTAGCTATTCTTTTGTTCACAACAAATCTTGAAACAAGTTGAAAACAAAAAGAGCCATGGATTTGGTGTATGTGTAAATAAATTAAAGAGTCTTGGCTACATCAAAGGAGAAGGATGAAAAGAAGTGGTCCCTTGAAAATGCATCACTTGAAAATGTAGAATTACAAGAACCCGAGGGGTTTGAGGTGGAAGACAAGAGTAGTGAAGACGATGAAGATGAAGAAGGTGTTGATGTTGACAGACATGAAGAACATGCACACGAAGCAAGTGAGGATGACTCAATTTTTGATGAAGAAGAGGATATGGATGGTGACATGTACAATTTGGGAGGTGAATCATTTGAGAGAGGAAATATGTACAATGATGACGTGGGCAACAATGACTGAGATGAGTACGACTTTCCACTAGACGACGACCATTATGGAAATGATGAAGGTGTACCTTCCACAACAAGATTTGTAGATGGAAGCGTATTTTTGAGCCACGATAAGGTCTTCAACACAAACGAGGAGGATACAAATGTCCAAAGATCGGCTCCTATTGGGACTACAATTGCCCATGGTGGAACTTCAGAAGCAGACAAAGTGATTGGAAGTGACAAGTCTCCGTCCATGGCAATGGCCGAAGTAGAAAAGAATGACATACTAAATGGCCGGGAACATATGAATGTGGACAAGACGAGTGTGGAGTTTGGAGGAGGATTGGGAAGCAAAAGCAATTGGAAACCAAGTAACTTGAACTTTGAAGCAAATGTTACAAGGAACAATGTAGGTTCTCATTCCATAGAATGTAGAAGCCAAAACTTGCTTCACAAAGACCAAGGGACCAAAGAAAGCATGCCAAGTTTGCAACATCCAACATACAGCGGTCCACAAATAGCTCCACTCTCCCTATTTAACAGTGGATGTATTACTTTGTTGGGTTTAGGAAATTCTCTATGTCAACCACGAGCTATCAACATTTCGAGAAAAATGGGACATATGGAGAATTCAAGATTAAACATTAATTCTATCATACGCATAGGGGAGCATAAGTACCCTTACAACACCAAACTGTCGTAAAATGACTTGAAATATCGTCCCAGGGGATTCTAGATTGTTGCTGTAAGCCGAGATTATCCGTATTATCGACTTAAGCACTATTTTCACTTCCTTTCTCTCTTCTGGATCCCTAACTTTCTAGATGCACTCCTTTTGGGAATCCGGATCCATATCTTCTCACACACACACTAGTTTTTGATGCCTCCATTTTACCCTCACAGGGTCCACCTTTGATCTTATAGAGGAGTAGGGACTCACCACTCATATTCCTCACACTCTCTTCTCTCTCTAAACTACACAAAACACTCTTAGACCAAATGTTGCACTAGATCAGATCAAGAAACACTCTCACAGCTTCCCAAATGGCCAATCCAGAAGGCAGGTCACTTAGAGCTGTGAACAATACTTTCCACTTACAACGATAGATCAACAACAACCAAAACCAATGGGGGGATTGTTAGTCGTTCAGTAGACTATTCCTAGGGTTTTGCAAACCTTCTAGAGAGTAGGATGGGGAGTTTTCTAGTGGCAGTTGTTTATCACCATACGGAAACCTCCTTGGTATTCCGAACTTACACCCACACCACTCCTTGCCGGATTTCCGTTCTAGTGTTTTAAAGGCACCACACACAAGACCATATTCACAAGCCTAAACTATGTCACAAACGTTCCCTCCTAAATTAGATCTAGTCACCTTGGATCTGAATTCCTCCTTTCCTCTTCCTCTCTCTTACACTTCAACGCTCTCACAAGCAAATACAAAAAAGCTAGAGACATGACAAATCAATTCTTGAATGTCCACTTAGTGACTCAGATTAATGAAAGGATGACAAGATACGGACTATAAGTGCTAGGATGGAATGAGAGGGCAACAAGCCTACCCTCCCTTAAAAACTCAAAAAACAAAAAACAAAAAGGCCAAAAAGCCACCCGGAAATCCAAGGGACCAATCACATACCTCTTGAAAAACCCGAAAAGTCAGATCTTTAAAATCTAAAACCCGGACCCATGCTTGGAACCCTGGTTCAAATTCAAAATTCAAATCCTAACTAACTAAAACCCTAACTACTTCGCCTTTTGCGCCTGCTTTTGACTACTCCCGCCTTGACTTGTTGGTACTCGGATGGATGCCCTCGAAGTCGCCTTCACTAGCATCATCCTCACTACTACTTGGGTCTGGATCTTCCGGCTCTCCAAAGGTGAGTCTTCTTATTCCATGTCCAAAGGTGAGTCTTCCTCTTCTTCATCTTCCGATCTGGTTTGGTACTCCTCCTCTTCAAATTTCCCAATCTAAGTGATCTCCCTCTCATCCTCTTCTTCTCCTGGAGATGTTTCATCCAACATGATGGTTGTCCACTCCTTTTTGGGTTGAGGCTGTTGCATATGCTCAAAGCTTTCTGGGGGAATCCAAGCCAGATTTTTTAGTCCTCCCATCTGGTCCACCAAATCGCTTTAGATAAGCAGTCTAGGTGTCTAAAGGGTTTCTTTCTCAGGAAGACGAGTAGTTGGAATAGGCGATGAGATAGTAACTTCCAGTGGCACAAACTTTCATGCTATGTCTAGTTGCTTGGCCGGCTCTCGAATTGTCTCTACGCTCCCTTGGATGGTCTTCTCTAGCTGACTTGAAAAGGGCTTTGTTGAATGCCAGAGAGTCTCCCTAAGAACTTCTGGTCTTGGCAGAAGTGGCAATGATGAAGTTAGTTTCACCGGAGTTTTTGTGTCGAAATGAATTTCCAGAAACTGAACAAAATCCATTACCTCGTCCGAATCAATACATTATAAGAGCTGGCGAATCTCCTTCAACACTATCTCCATCCGTGATGAGAAATCGACTAGGATCTGGACTACCTTGGATCTGGTCAAATGTCCTTCCTTGATTAGCCGGTTCTAGAAGAGGGAGGTGTTGATGATGAGCTTTGAGGGTCTATCCACTAGATTGGATAGGTTCTTAATGAGCTGCAAAGCTTCCTTCTCTCTTTGCTTTGATGTGGCTAGCTCTCCTTCTGCCGAATTCAATCTAGATTGGAGGTCATTCTTCTCCTTCTTCAAATTCTCAATCTACTCCTCCTTCCGTCTCAGCTCCTACGGATTTGGAAGTCTCTTCACTACGTCCAGTACATCCTTTGGCTTGACCTTCAACTCCTTATTGATCGCCTTGAGTACGTCCACTAAGTTTTCGTGGTATTCTTGTGCTTACAACACCCAATTGAATCTAGTCTTGAAGAATTTAGAAATTTCTTTCGTCTACTTCTTCAGAACCTTCTCCAAAATAGGAAGTTTCCCTTATGAAGCTAGATTGGTGGATGTCCTCCATCTGTGATCTATCAGTTGCTCCTCCTCTTTTGTCTCTTCTTCTTTTTTGAATGCCAGCTGCTCTGCCTCTATTTTGTCCTTGAGGCCATAATGCAAGATTGTGGTTCTGGTGTTGTACTCTATCATCTCTGCATTACTCAAAAGTTCTGCATAGTGATAGACTAGGAACACGTAAGGACCAATTGGGCTAGTTTTAGCCTTTACTACATGGGTGGCAAGTTTGGAGACCACTACTCCAATGACCTTCCCCCACTGGATTGGTCTACCCTCCATTGCACCAAAAATGGTGTTGGCCACTGTGACCATAACTCGGGTAGGCTTTTTTGGATACAAGATCGGAATAAGGAATTCTAATACTCTTTTTTGCGTTCCATCTAGATAGTCCCTAATGGCATACCCCTCCTTAGCATGGGCCGCATTCTTAAATTTCCTAGCCGTGAACTTATCAGTTCGGGAGGCTAATCCATACCCTTTCTTCAGGATTTCGTATACATTCACCCAAACCTCATCCATCTAGGTCCTAGGTCGCCCCCTTACTATCAACTCACGCAAATTCGGAGCTCCTATGATAAGCTCCTGAATCATTTGCTCATTCTTCCCGGTCCATGGCCTAAGGAATAGGCCAACACACCATATTGTGCTCAGGTCGTCTTCTAACTACAGTCGGTCACTTTGTCTCTTTGGAATGGTAGGACAGACCATTTGCGCAGTAACTAAAGGTTTATGGCTACCTCCCTCCGCCATCGAGAATTGGAACTAAGTTCAAATCTGGTGGGGAAGGAAAATCCTAAAATCCTAAAATGATTGCTAATTCACCACTCTTTCACTCAACCACATGAGCGCAAACTGCTATGGAAGAAAGAAGGAAGAGAAATGGGAGTGGCAAGGGTTAATTACTCGTCATCCTACTGATCGTTCCTAGTAGTGGACCATTTACTATAACGGTTCCCTAGATTCCTAGACCGGAACTCTAGGATGTAGAACATCATATTCATTAAAATGA
Source organism: Straminergon stramineum (assembly GCA_963920665.1). Classification (NCBI taxonomy): domain Eukaryota; kingdom Viridiplantae; phylum Streptophyta; class Bryopsida; order Hypnales; family Calliergonaceae; genus Straminergon; species Straminergon stramineum. The sequence goes on from OY987273.1 coordinate 16,372,914, forward strand.
GAGATTGGGAACCTACCAAAATAATATTGTCCATTTGTAGGCCCCCAAATGGAAGTAGAGTTGAAGTAAATTTAAGTTGAGTAGAACTCAATTCTTTAGTTGTAAGGTGCAATTTCCATTAAAATGAGAGTTTCTGATAGTCAAAGTGTCTTCCATAAATTATGGTTGATAGTAATAATAGTGATTTCCCATATAAGTGCATATTGTGTCCCTTGTTGAATATCAAGTCATGAAATGAATGGTTGGTTGTCAAAGGCTATTTATCTCATTCAAATGGTTTGGCTTTAAATTCCATTGAATTTGTATGAGCAACTATGAGATATACATGATTTGGTGTTGCTCAATGACCTTTATAGGTAAGAAATTGTAATGACGAGCTAGCCCTATTCTTGAAATTATGACAAGTGCTTAATGAGTTAGCAAAATAGAAAGTATTCTTATCCAATACCAATTTTTTCTACTTGTATTCTATTTTCAAAAGAGATTTATAAAGTGAACAAATAAAAAAAATGACATCAACATAGATACAAGTTAATGTATAATGTAACAGTAAATATATTAAATACTACATTTAAGTGCTCTTGTTGTGTAAGGTACTTCATACAATGTAAGAAAGTAGTTCCAATACAAATCTACAAAATCAAATCATAATATTCCAATATGTACCAAGTACTTCACAACACCCAATATAAAATTATATTAAATCATCTTTGGTTCTACGGAGGAAAAAAAAAAAGAATAAAATATTAAAAAGAAACTTTCAACTTAGCTTTAAATACTACCAAGTATCTCTACAATATCTCATACATGCTCAATCAAAATTATATAAAGTCGACTTCCATCGATAACACCAATACCAGACAATAGAATTTAAAGAACACACTTTACTATATCCTTGATCCTAGACTTCCATACTTTGATGAGAGAATTCATTTACTCCTAGACCAGATTTTGGGTCTTTCCAACACAATCCTTTGGTAGAGTCCTACCTACTATAGAACTCTTAAAGATTTCAATCTTGTGACGTGGGCCAAAAATATTATATCAATACACAAATGAGATATGCCAACTAAGTTAGTGAAAGGATCAAACAAAGCTTCGGCAATCTACACAATTTTGTATCACCATCAATTGGTTAAAGGAAAACAAAATATCCTTCAAAAAGATCACGTGCCATCCAAAAAGATGGCAATGGACAATTGCAAAGTTGCCTTATGAAGGCATCATCCTCAACAAACTCGTCACCATCACTATCAAGTTCTTCTTCCTCCATTGTTTTGATTCAAGAAGAAGGCCAAAAGTTGTCCCTCAACCCTATAGACAATTGAATTGGCTCCTTCAAGGTTTCATTCATTGTCCGTCAATAGAACACCAAATGTTCAAATTGTCTCTTATACTCCAAACTTTCATCTTCATCGCATAATACCTTCAAATATTTGATGAACCCAAATAATCTCTTGTAAATGTCGACCATACTCTACATTGGAAGATGGACAATAGACATCCACTACTCATGAGACCATAGACTCTGTCCTTTGGATTCCTCTTGCAATAATTTGATTCCTTCACCTTCCTATAGGAGCCAATCACTATTCATATAGTACTGCTTGTACTTCAAGATTGAGACACCTATTGAATGTAGATAGAAATTGGATTGTTGTACCTTTGTATGGCCAACAAGTACATCCTTCCCTTCCAAAATCCAGCCTTTTAGAAAGGCTTTGAAATTTTGTACCTCCTCAATAAGGTAAGGAATTGTAGGCACAAAGTCCACATCTATCAGGGATGGAATGTTAAGGACATTTTTTTCTTCAATTACACACTCCATCACCCAACAAAGCATCGATGTGGTCATGCACGTGTTTGACCAACATGAAACTCACATAATCCTATTAAAGATCTTCTTAGCAATAAGAAGGAATTAGAAAACAAACAAAAATCTATTCTTGTTGTCCCCTGTAGTGTCGTCCATTTGAATGTTCAAAATGAGAGGAAGGGGAGTCCCCCATATTGCAACTTTGGGCACAGGCCAAGGCGATGATATGCAAATGTCTACTCCTTACACTACTCCGTGGAAGAGAGGACTAGACCCGATCTAGAAAATAATTCTCAGAATGAATACTTCAAGGGCAGTTCAAGGTCACATAAGGACTTGCTAGTGATTGTACCATTTAGTTTGAGTAGTCAAAGAAGATATCAAGACCAAAATACGTGCATGCAAATCACCATGCTTGTAGGCAATCCATTACATGGAAGAAACAATTGTATTAGCCAATGTTCCAAAAGAGGAATGTGCAACTACAAAAGTATGTCTTCAAGAATATTGTCACTGGCCTCCTTGTAGATTACCTCAAGAACATCATCCTTGGTCTTTTCTAAATTAGGCAATGACGGACGTATCACATCTAAGTCTAAAAAAGAAAGATAGTGACTTGGTGCAAACATGGTGAAGACTTGGCGCAAGAGGAATTTTGACAATAGTACACAACATAATTGGCATCAAAGTTGTAATAGTGAGTGGGCCTACAAGTTTGACAATTGAATAGAAAGAATGTTTTGTAAGAGAAACATTTATTTGAAAGTCTTTCAACAAAGAGGTATTGTAACAAATTGTACAATGGGGTGACAATCAAAATGGCGTTTTTGAATTCGCAGTGAAGGAAATTTCACATCTACCAACTTTGATAGCCTCCTGAGGGTAGAAAAATTGGTATTTTACCATGAAATGTTTTTTGCAAGATTATCTCTAAGTTAATAATATGTTTACTAAATTTGAAGGCCAATAAATTCACTGGAAAAATATATTAAAAATCTACCAACATGTGTAGCTATGAAAAAATGGTTTCCCCCATTGTTTCCCACAACTACATGTTGGTAGATTGTGGATGTCTTTTTTTGTACAAATCTTTTGACCTTCAAGTTTGGCATATATGTTATTAGCATAGAGAAGATCTTGTGACAAAAATTTCATGGTCAATAAAAAAAATTCAGCCCATGGGAGGGTGTCAAAGTTGGCAATATATAGTGAAATGGTTTCTCATAGATACATGTTGGTAAATTTTCAATATCTTTTTTATATGACTTTTTTGGCCATCAAATTTTTCACACATGTTATTGACATAGAAATAATTTTGTGACAGAAATTTCATAGTAAATAAGCAATTTTTCAGCCCTTGGGAGGGTGTCAAAGTTGGCAATAGTGAAATGGTTTCTATGATTGTTTCTCAAAACAACACATGTTGGTAGATTGTGAATATCTTTTTTTGCATCAGTCTTTTGGCCTTGAAATTTGGAAAATATGTTTTTAACATAGAGAAATTTCTATACCAAAAATTTCATGGCAAAAAAAAAGAATTTCAATCCTTGGGACGCTATTAAAGTTGGCAGCAGTGAAATATTTTTCACAGCTACACTTGTTGGTAGATTTTTCATATGTTTTCTTTGGTAAATCATTTGGCCTTCAAATTTGGTACACATGTTATTGACTTAGAGATGATTTTATGGAAAGAATCTAGTGGTAAAATACCAATTTTTCAACCCTCGAGAGGTTGTCAAAGTTGGCAGATGTGAAATTTCCTTCACTGCGAATTCAAAAACGCCATTTTGATTGTCACCCCATTGTACATAGCTAAAGTTCTAGCCAACTTATTTGTGCCTAATTGCAAATTGAAGTGAAGGAAGTGAATGGAAGGAGTTTCAACTCGAATCAAGTCGAAATAGAGGTAGAAAGTCACTAAAAACAACCTAGAGGGATAACAACCACTTGGGCTTGGGATTGCTTGGCCGCCTCTACTCCTTTGGCATCACAATCTTCATCCATCTTGTGTTCTGTGCCATAAAATTCTAGCCTTTGTGCTCGCTTCTCTAACCATTGTAGGATCCATGTCCATATGATCCTCTACACCTTTGCATTTGGTACACACAAACTCGTCCTAATTTGGAGGAGAGGTGGGCAATGGGTGAGTCTACATTCTTATGAGATTTGCAAACCCTACCTTGCATTGTCTTGGTGTTCATGGTTCCAACCATTCAACTCGAATTGAGTTAAATGAAAAGATTCAATTTGTCTTCGACATGTAATTGACTTTTCATGGGTGCATCCATTCAACTTGAATCAAGTTAAATGGCAAGATTCAAACCATCTTGTAATACAACTGACTTTCCGTGGGTGCATCCATTCAACTCGAATCAAGTTAAATGGAAAGATTCAAGCTTCTATTACAATTGACTTTTCTTAGTGGAGTAACATTGTTGTTTAACAATCTCGAAATTTGTGGCGATAATATCTGAAACTCTAGCATACGCACTACCAATTTCAAAAATGAAGCAATGACACAATTGGATTGCAAAATTGAAATTAACTTCATCGATCATCAATGCCCCCCAAAGTGAAATCTCATGAGTAGTACAAATCAAAACTTCCATCTGGTGGCGATTCGAAGAATGTCATGTGTCCTAACCTTGAAACTCTATACTGGATTCCAAGAGAAACAAAAATTTAGAAATAAACTTGGACCCTTCAATGCATACTTTGGAAGTTAGCAGTTCATTACCAAAAAACGTTGAAGGTTTGGTACCCTCCAAAAGACCTCCTTGACTATGAGCAACAAAAGTGTAAATAACTTAATCACATAAATACAAAGGCGTAGAAATAGAGTGGTGCAGAAACACAAGGAGAAATAAAAAAAGAAACTTGAGCTATAGAGGTTCAAAATCATAGAGGTGCATACACACACGCACATGAACACACACTCGCACAAACACAAAAAGCAATGAAAAAAGAATCTTTTCAACCGCACATCAAGACTTATAGACAATTAAGAGGGAAGGTAATGGCGCCAATTGCAATGAAGAATTTCAAATTCTCAACTTTCATCCATGAAATTATAATAAGATCCAAAAAGTCCAATAGATCTCCTTTACAATTGTAGAGGTAAAAAAAGACTAAAAATTTATGAGACAACAATTGATTCCCACACCAAATTTGGATTTGACATTATTGTACAAATGGTTTTTTTGTGCTGTACAAACTTGCAAATAGTAAATATCAAAAGAATAATTTTTTTCTATTACACTCTACGTTATATATAAATTAATAAAAATGTACAAACAATGCACTCTTTGTTTTCCAAAAGTGCATAGTCATTAGCATTTGAAGAAAAAAACTCCTATATTTAGGAATGTATTGTGTTTTTAATTTAGTGTTTTGGAAATTACAATTAGACCCAATCCAACTTATGAATGACTTAAAAAATTAAAAACATGAACTTATAATTACACCCAATCCAACTTATGAGTATCATAAAAAATAAATAAAAATATAATGATGTATGTGCACATTCATGCCATGGGTTCTTAAAATAGTTATAAGACCTATACATCATACACAATTTCATTATATCCAACTTACATATTTGGTTTTATTTATATTTTATGGCATAAATAAATGCTAGTTGGCTATGATATTTTAAATTTGGCATATTGTAAATTGAAATTGGACCTAATCCAACTTATGAGTATTGTAAAAAAATTTAATGTCATGCATGTGTGCAAATAGGCCAAATATGGGTCATTAAATTAATTATAAAATCTATATACAATAACACTAATTCATTAATATATTCTAGCTTGGATTTTGATTTTGTTTATACATTCATGACATGAATGAACTATGAAAGAAATTTGGACACAATACTCTAAATTTAGCATTTGTATATTACAATTAGACTCATTTCAATTTATATGTAGTGTCAAAAATTATAATTTTTTGCAATGCATACACACAAATAGGCTTTGCCTTGAGTTATTAAAATAATTCTAATATCCAATTTCAATTTTGTATTTTGTTTATAAATCAATGTGATGAATAATAGATGATTTGGATGACTTTTAATTTCTACAAACAATATAGGAGAGGAGGTGTTTATATAAATCTTGACTTTTTAGAATGTAGTTATAATTCAAATTTTGTATATATCTAATTTTCACAATAATTATGCAATGTTTCTATTACAATGCATTCTTTTTTTCCTAACAGTAAATAATTGGAATTCATTTTTAAATTTTCTATACATAAGAAAGTGATTTTTGTACATATATGATGTTATTAGTTCAAAAAAATAGAAGGAAGTTTATATAATTGTAATTTCATTCAGTTTATGGATGAATTTATGATCATTGTAATTGCAATATCCAATTTTTATTGTGCAAGTAATGCTAATGTATACATCAATTTTGTATGGTTTGATTTATCATAGTATTTAATATTTATTCAAGGTTTTCTTTGAAATTTAATAAATTTGAAAAAAATTAGAAATCTTTAATCTTTTACATTTACAACAATATGCACTATGAGATTTTGTCACTTCCATTATTTAATTCTATTTATTTTCATAACTCATTCTTAAGATCTCAGTTTTTCTACTAAGAATGAAGCTTCACATAAACCATTTTAGTTCTTTTCAAATATTCACAACATTTTAGTTTCAAGATTCAAGTGGTATAAATGTAAGTCAAATGCTACAATAACCTAGAAAACCATTGCATAGATAAAAGAATCTTTTTTTCGATATTTTTCTCAAAAAGACAAGATCAACAAATTACTGTCCCAATCAACAAAAAAGTGAACCACATCAAGGTGACCAAATCAAAAGAAAAACTAAATTTTCTAATAGTGATATAATATCATTTTTGAAGGAGCTTCTTTAGGGCCCACAAGTCTTGTTAAATTTTCTATACATAAGAAAATGATTTTTGTATATACACGATTTTATTAATTCAAAAACATAAAAGGGAGTTTATATAATTGTAATTTCATTAAGTTTATGGGTGAAATTTTATCCATTGTAATTGCAATATGCAATTTTTTTTGTGCAAGTAATGCTAAAATTCTATTTCTTTCGAATGGAAATGATTAAAAAGTTGTTTGTTCAATTTGAATTTTGAATACAGTTTAGAAATATATTTAGGAATGGTTGAACTTGGGCTATTATATTGATATGTACATTTAGACAAGAATTGGATTAAGTCACTCTTAGATGGACTAAAATAGAATTCAGTCAATCGTGTTTGGACTAAAATAGAATTCAAACAATTATGTTTGGACTAAAAGAAGATTTATAATTTCATACAATTTTCATATTCATTATACAAATATTAATTTCTCTAGTCCTTCTCTACTAGTATTTTACTATAGGGTTTACATTAGCTTGGTTTTTTTCATGAGGAAATCCTATCTTCTTTGTGATATAGTTCCAATTGAAGTACGTTTGGATATGAAGCTTGTCCACTTTTACAATGGTAGAATAAATACCTCGTATCTAATGAACATCATTATGATAGATCCCCAAAAAATATGTTATTAGATAATCATATGATAGATTTGAAAAAGAATTTTCTAATATAATTTGAAAACTTTCATATTTTGTATAATATTCTCAAGTAAAAACATTGGAACATCCATGTTAATGTAAAGAACGTCATGGGTCACTAAAGTTGCATATATAGTGTATTTGGCAACTTCAACCTTTTTATTAGTTGATTTGGATGTTAGTCATGAAAATGATCTCTTTTGAATTTGATCACAACTAATTAAATATTGCTTATAAATTCTAATTTGTATTCTGATTGGAAAATTTGAATATGCTATTTGAATTTGAACTTTGGGCCTATAATCATGGTCTCTTGATATTTTAATAACAAAATAATATAAAAATTCAATTTACACCATTATATTTTACAATGCAATGTAAATCTATGGTGAATTTAAATTTATTTTAAAGTGTATTTGTATATGATATGAATTCTTTACCTATTTTTTCATAAATTGACAATAATCTGAAGTGATTACAAAAAAATCTAGAATTGTTAGAATTGATTGAAGACATGCAATTTCATCCCCAAAAAATAAAAATAGTAAAAAAAAAATTTAAGTGCAAAATAGATCATGAAAAATGCAAAATAGATCAAAAGAATTAAAAGTTTGACCACATGGTTTTAGATTTTGTCGATTTTGCACATGCTTGAAGTGCACTCTTCTTCTGCAATCTGAGGTATTTCCAAATACTTCTTTTATAGTCATTTGGTGTGCTTTTAATGCTAATTATCTATATTTGTAGTTTCTCCAAATGAATGCTTTAGTCGTGATCCTCATGGGGAAGTGTTTTTTGGTTGAGCATTGCCTTTTTTTTTGTGCTCTATGTTTTCTTTGTTGTTCATCTCCATAAAATAGTACTGCTAAGGCTTTATAGTATAGGAATGTCCTCTTACTATAGAATGCGACTACTATTTTGTCTTCTATGATTGCTTATTATGTTTTGTAGTCTCCAAACCTTGCAATCTCATTTTTTGCATTCCATGTTTATGCAAAATGGAGCGAGGACACCTACATTGTGAACTTTAGCAGTGTGAGGCATAAACAGAGAAGAGATCTTAGACTGGTAAGTGAAATTCAAATCCTTCAATTTAAAAATGCATTATTTCTTGTAGTTTCAATAGGTTTATATGACATTTCTACATTTGTTGGTTCCAATACATGCATTCTACTAGACATGAAGAAATTTTAGAATCCATTAGTTAGTATTCATAATTAGCGACTGTGTTTTACTAGTATTCCCATTTCAATTCAAGTGAATATGAATTGAAAACAATATGAATTCAACTCGAACAATGTATTCATTGGCTAACTGAACTAGTCAAGTCGATAACAATTCAACTCGATAACATTGCCTTTTTTGTCTTTCTCAAACACTTTCCAAACTCATATATTGCACACACACGAATTGTCGTGAGCCATAATCCCAGAATCCACCGGGTTAGTAGTAAACAGTTTATAATTATCCAAAAAATTTCCAAAATTCTAATAGGTAAACAAGATTAGAATCCTCTTAGCCTAAACATCTCATTAAGTCTGAAAGGATACTCTTGGTGTTCCGTAACAACATCCAGGATGGAACCGGACTCTGGAAACCCGGATAGCGACAGCCTATGGTCTAGAGTTTCAATCTAGGAAACTAGGGATCCGTTACGGGTAAACAGTCCGCTTCAGGAACGGTCGGTAAGATGATGGGTACTTAACCCCGCCACTTCCATTTCTTCTTCCTCTTTCTTCCACAACTGTTTGGTGTGCGTATAGTTGAGAGAAAGAGTGGTGAAATAGTGATCGTTTCAGGAGCTACTAATTGTCTAAATCTCAGTTTAGTTTTTAGTTTGCAATGGTGGAAGGGGATAAGTGGAAACCATTGGTGACGGGGTGGATGGTCTGTCCGATCATTCTAGAAAGGCTGAGAGAGCGGTCATAGTTGGAGGATGATCTGAGTGAGATAAGATGTGTTAGCCTATTCTTAAAGCCATGGACAGTGAAGAATGATAGGATGATTTAGGAGCTTATTGTAGATGCCTCGAATCAATATGAGTTGACAGTGAGGGGGGGACCCGGAACTTGGACTGATGAGGTCTGGGCCAAGGTTTATGGATTCCCCCAAAAGGGATCCGGATTAGCCTCCCGGACGGACAAGTTTGCAATAGGAAAGTTTAGGAATGCAGCCCATTCCAAGGAAGGGTATGCCATCAACGACTGTCTAGATGCAAGGCAAAAGTAGGTCCTAAAATTTCTGATCCCTATCTTGTATCCAAAAAAGCCTACCCGGGTTATGGTTACGGTAGCCAACACCATTTTTGGTGCTATGGAGGGCAGACTGGTCAACTAGGGCAAAGCCATTGGAGCATTAGTCTCCAAGCTTGCCGCCAACATCAGGAAAGCTAAGACTAGTCCAATTGGGCCTTACCTATTCCACCTCTACCATCATGCGGAACTTTTGAGTGACCTAGAAATGGTGGAGTACAACACCAGATCCACCATCCTGTAGTACGACCTCATAGAGGAAGTAGAGGCAGAGCAGTCGGCAATTAAGGAGGAAGAGGATCCGGAAGAGGAGGAGCATCTCCTAGATTAGAGGCGGAGGAAATCCATTGATCCGGCTTCACGAGGGAAACTCCCAACTCAAGAGAAGATTCCAGTGAAAGAAGGAGGCATATCCGGATTCTTCAAAACCGAATTCAATTGGGTACTACAAGCTTAGGAGTAGCATGAGAACTTGGTTGATCTTCTTAGGAGGATCAACAAGGAGTTGAGGATGGAGCCAAAAGACATACTTGACGCTTTGAAGAAACTTCCAAATCTAGAAGTGCTAGAGAGGAAGGAGAAGCAGATTGAAGGCCTAGAGAAGGAAAAGACAGACCTTCAAGCTAGGCTAAGCTGGGCTCAAGGAGAGTTGGTTGCAGCAAAGCAAAGGGAGAAGGAAGCCTTGTAGTTGGTCAAGAACCTATCCAGGTTGGTGGACAAGCCGACAGATCTGGTCGTAAAGGCCGCTCTCGTACAGAACCGGCTTACAAAAGAAGGACATCTCACCGGATCCAAGGTGATCCGCATCTTGGTGGACTTCTCATCGAGGATGGATTCTACTTTGAAGGAGATGCGTCAACTGTTGGGACGAATTGATCCGGACTGTGTCATGGATTTTTTCAACTTTCCGGAAATCCACTTTGACATGGAGACTCCGATGAAGTTAATAGCATCAATGCCATTGTCGGAGAGATCGGAAGCCCCTAGGGAGACTCTCTGGCATTCTACAGAGCCCTTCTCGACACAGCTTGAGGAGACAATCCAGGGAAGTGTGAAGATAGCACGAGAACCAACCAAGCAGCTAGAAGCAACACAGGAGTTAGCATCGCTAGAGGTTACGGTCTCGCCGCTGGTTTCGACATTCTGTCTTCCGGAAAAGCAAGCACTCCAGACACTTAAGTCATTTAGCCAGAGTGACCTGCTGAGTTGAATTGGGGGATTGACGAATCTGGTAGGACTCATCCGGAAGGTTTTGAGCACATGATGCAGTTACAACCAAGAAAGGAGGGGATCCCCATCGTCTTGGATGACACCTCTCTAGGTGAAAAAGATGAGAGGGAGATCACTTAGATTGAGAAATGTGAGGAAGAGGAGTATCAAACCGGATCAGAAGAAGAAGAGGAGGAAGACATGGAAGATGAAGACTCGCCTCCGGAAATCCGGAAGATCCAGACCTGGGCAGCGTTGAGGATGACCCTGGTGAAGGCAACTCAGAAAGCGACTCCAAGGTCATCTACCCGGGCACCAACAAGTCAAGGCAGGAGCAATCAGAAGAAGGCGCAAAAGGCGAAGTAGTTAGAATGTAGATAGTTAGAATTTGAATTTTGAATTGGATCTGGATTTCCAGGTGTGGGCCCAGGTTCCGGATTTGTAGGATTTGACTTTTCTGGGTTTCTTGGGAAGTTTGTAATTGGTCACCTAAATTTCCAGATGGCTTTTTGGCCCTTTTGGTTGTGGTTGTTTTGGGTTTTTAAGTGAAAGGCAGGTTTATTGCCCTCTCATTCCATCCTAGTATTATAATTTGTATTTGGTCATCCTTTCTTTAATGTGAGCCACCAAGTGGACCCTTAGGAATTGATCTGTTGTATATCCAGCTTTCCTGTGTTATCTTGTGAGAGTTGAAGTGTAAGAGACAGGAGGAAAAGAGGAATCCGGATTTGAGGAGACTTGGACTTGATTTGTGAAGAACGTTTGTGACATAGTCTAGACTAGTGATTTTGGTCTTGAGCACATGCCTTTAAAACATTGGAATGGGAATCCGAATGGGAGTGGTGTGGATGCGAGTCTGGAATACCAGGGAGGGTTCTGTGCGAAGATAAGCAATTGCTTGTGGAAGAAATCCCCATATTACTTGCTGGAAGATCAACCAAATACTAGGATTAGTTTAGTGAACGACTATCAATCCCCGTATTAGTTCCGATTTCTGTTGGTCTGTCGTTGTAGTGGAGGGTGATTGCAAGAAACACCTACCAGTTTCGTTGTGTTGTTTTTTTGGAGCACTATAACTTTTGAATTATAAATCCGATTCCAAAACCAAAAAAATTCTTTCTAGATATCTTTTTTGTTATTGTAATCCTTATTTTTCAGAAATTTTTAAAAATCATTTTATATTTAAAAGTCAATTTTGATAATTTGTCACACTTTGACGTTTAGGGGTTTTTTATACTATTAAGTGGTTTAAATTAGTGATTTTCAGCTGAAATTTCTATGGTATATTAGTTTAGTAGGCATACATGTGCCTACCAAAGGAAATCTAAAAATTCATTATTTTATATCATCCACGTTCATGCAAATAGGCCTCTCTTGTGAGCGCAATTCTAAACAATAGAGATAGTTTTGAACTCGTTTTTTTGCTCAAATCTCATCATCAAAAAGTCCTCCCAAATGGCCAATTTTTAGTTTTCTTGAAAATTGTTTTTCCTATTTTCTACAAATTAAAATGTCAAAGTATGTATTTTTCATGATATTTTTTGGGACATAGAATTCTAACAAAGAAAATACATACTTTGAAGTTTTAATTTGTAGAAAATAGGAAAAACAATTTTCAAGAAAACTAAAAATTGGCCATTTGGGAGGACTTTTTGATGATGAGATTTGAGCAAAAAAACGAGTTCAAAACTATCTCTATTGTTTAGAATTGCACTCACAAGAGAGGCCAATTTGCATGAACATGGATGATATAAAATAATGAATTTTTAGATTTCCTTTGGTAGGCACATGTGTGCCTACTAAACTAATATACCATAGAAATTTCAGCTGAAAATCACTAATTTAAACTACTTAATAGTACAAAAAACCCCTAAATGTCAAAGTGTGACAAATTATCAAAATTGACTTTTAAATATAAAACGATTTTTAAAAATTTCTGAAAAATTTGGATTACAATAACAAGAAAGATATCTAGAAAGATTTTTTTTGGTTTTGGAATCGGATTCATAATTCAAAAGTTATAGCGCTCCAAAAAAAAACGCAACGAAACTGGCAGGTGTTTCTTGCAATCACCCTGGAAAAGTCTAGAAGTGGCTCTGTGTGACCTACCTTCCGGATTGGCCATCTGGGAAGTTGTGAGAGTGTTTTCGATCTAATCTAATGCAACAATTGGTCCAAATGTGCGTCGTGTAGTTTAGAGAAAGAAGAGTGTGTGAGGAATATAAGTGGTGAGTCCCAATCCCTTTATACAATCAAAGGCGGACCCTCTGAGGGTAAAACAAAGGTACCAAAAACCAGTGTTTGTGTGTGAAGAGACAGATCCGGATTCCGGATTGGAGTGGATCCGGATTGGATCCGAATTGGATTCCGGAAAGGTAGTGATCCGAAGAAGAGAAGAGAGGTGAAGAGAGAGCTTAAGTCGATAGAACGGATAATCTCGGCTTGTAGCAACAGTCTAGAATCCCTTGGGACAATATTTTGAGTTAGTTTACACGTTTTGGTGTTGTAAATGGTATTTACTGCCATCTATGCGTACAACACAAATTTTGCACCTTGACTCTAAATAAATATCACCTCAATACGCTCAATGAAAGGCAACATCAATCACTACCCTGTTCAACCCGATTCGAGTTGAATCACATGTCTGCATCTCATTCTAAACTTGATACTATAGAACAAAATAAATATAACCTATACCATTTCAACTCGAATCGAGTTAAATCAACATAAAACTAAACGCATAACATAGGTTCTCTACAAGAGACAGAACCAAAAGCCTGCAACGAGTTTAACTCGACTCGAGATGAATTTCACTTGCAACTGAAATTGCTAGTCCTCTAAAAGAAAAACAATATAAATAAACATGAAAATTGAAACACATAGTCAACTATCCTAATAGATGACGTTCAGAACACAACACCCACTATTCAACTCGAGTCGAGTTGAATAACCCAATATAGTCTCAGGAATCCTCGACCTAATATGAGCAATACCATTGATATTAAAAAAATAATCGAATAGAACCTTAGAAATTGAATAGAGGCAAATCATAAAGACAATGATAAGTCTTCCCATAGAAATATTAATTCAAATAGTTCAAAGTTGATATTCAACTCAAGTCGAGTTGAATGTCATAGTCTATTGGAAAGGTAATTATGGTCGTGTGTATCTAATGGGGATAACACATTGTAATTTCAGAAAATGGAAGACCAGGTGACGAAGCTTGAGGCCCTATTCAAGAGATTCCAAATCCCTCAGGATCAAATGGACGACTTTGGAGATGAGACAAAGCTTGGAGAATGATGGGAATGGCATGAGCCACATGAGGTGGAATATTGGACCATCATACTTGTGCCTATAACCAACCACCTTGGTTTCAGAACAAAGTTCCGAAACTCAAAAGCTAACCTCCCTGTTTCTCTCCACGATTCCGTGATGGTGTTTAGTAGTGGCCCAAATGGGCTAATCTTTTCTTCATGTGAAACAATCGATCTTGACTAGTCGAAACTCTACATCTTTTCGTACGTGGTGAATGCCCGGAAGACGATATTCAGCATCTCTGAGTATTGCCGCAGTTTGATGGACACAGATTACACAGAGTTGCTACATAATATCCAAATCCACATCAACGACAAGCGGTGGGAAGGAACTGATGGGGCACCTCTTCCTCTCCGAACTCTTACGTCTAGGCTTACGCAACTCAAGTCAAACTTTGAGAGAATGCACATAAAAATCCTAAATAAGGCCCAGAATATGAAGCCCATCTCTTTGGGAAGAGACTATAGCAATCAGGGCGGTAGCCAAAGTTCTCTCGTTCTTGGAACACCGGAGATAGGGTGTAGTCACACGAGGATGAAGCGGACGAAGAAGTATACAAGAGGTAATCCATCAAGCACCCCCTCGCCAAGTAAAAAGTCTCAAGGGAAGAAGCTTGCTGGGTCAACTAAGAAATCGCCTCTCAGAGAAGACAATATGGTCTCTAAAGTGACCAATATTCTGAAGGACCTCGAGGGTGATGTAAAGGAAATAGATTACGAAGAGTCATGTCAAACATACAAGGCATACTGGGCGGAGTGCACGAACTCCTACTTTCTAAATATCGGGTTGAAATTCGTAATCCCGATCGAGCAACTAGAGACTCCGCTCGAGAATTTAAACATTCAGGGTCTGGAGGAATTGGTTGTCAAGAAAGCACTGAACTACCTCTTCAATATGCCAAACCCGGACAAGAAATGACTTTGTGTGCAATGTTGAAGGACATCAACCAAAAGCCTAGGACATTCGAGGAAATAAAGAAAGGTCAGTTCTATATGGTGAACAAGAAGCATATTGTGGAGGCATCGAAGCGAATGCAAACAATGCCAAGAATAAAGTCAAAGATGGAGAAGTTTTCAAAGTGGGAATGCTTTGTGGTTTGGAATAAAGACGACCACATTATATGTAAAATCTTTGCCTACTATAACCAAGTAAACCATTTCTACAATTTCATGCCAACATGGGCCACCAATATTATTGGTGCAAGATTTGTATGGGAGAAGATGGGGAGCCCTCGTCTTGACAAGGAAGCGACCGAGCTAGGGAAGACAGTGGCCAACCCGCGAAGAACTCTTAGGGAGGCCAACAATCATAAGAAGTTTAAGGTAAGTGATGATTTTCAACTCGAGTCGAGTTAAAAGCTCATTATTGTATGGATCCAAAGTATAGAGGAGTAGCATTTGTGTTTAGTTCAGCCTCCAGTACTTTGCATGAATGTACTCATGCAATGTCTGCATATCGTGCGCAGGATTTTACCGACGCTTTGAAACTGAGGTTTGCAATGATCGATGTCAAGAAGTCCCAAGGGGCATTGAGCAAGAAGGACGTTGACATCCATAACAAATTGAAGATCATCACAACCTCAAAGGAAGTGTATGATCTATAGAGTGAGCTCATTTCGTCTCATTCACAAGGAGAGCTTATAGATCCGAAGTCCCTATTGAAATTCAAGCAATTGAAGAATTGGGACCAAGAGAAGAATGGTGTCATGACTAGGGAGTTTTTTAAATGGCTTGGGAATTGTTCAGAGGGGGATTTGAAGAGGTTTGCTCTCCATCTCCTCAACCAAATGCCTAACCGAGATATGGTGCACTCAAAAGTAGTCATGAAGAAGGTCAACGGAATTCTGCCAAAGTGCTACACTGCAAAGGAGCGGTTGGAAAGGTGCAAGCGGAAACAAATTGTTCGAAGGCAAATCCACTTTTTAAAGAGAAACCTCGGTCTATACAACAATGAAGGAACTTTCCGAAGAGACAAATGGAAGGTATTCAAGGTCAAATTCAACATCACCAAAGCAACAAAGACAACTCTCTTGACGGGACCAAGAGAAGACTTCTTCTCCTTTGCAAAGATGCCGTCGAATAAGAACAAGAGCATCAGCGACCTCTCTCCATACGTTGCAGAATTCTATCAAATTTTTCTAGGAAGTAAAGGCAAGTTCATGAAGGTAGAGGTAAGTGCATTTTACAAGCCTTATGATTTGGAGATGGATGAACTTGCCGATTGGAATGCAAACGTGTGGGAACCAACTATGAGCTCTAACATTCAATTAGTTGTGTTGGACTTTCGGAACATTCTTGGCGTTATCCACAAGGACTCGTCGACAGACGGGGAGCCTTATTTCAAAAACTTCCTCAGTAATCTCAACACAAGGACCCATCTTGAAGTTATTGATCCGGAGATTTGGTTGTGGATTTGTGGAGATTGGGCTATGGAGGTGGACTTCCGACAATATATTCGAACCTCCGCATACAATGAGACATATCTTGTACAATATGCCGAATACATCCCCTCTACATCCGAGCGGATTGGAGATCTTCCCGAGAGGTCATCCAAGGCTAGGGAGTCAGTGCAATTGATCTTTTCGGTCAAGAAAGGAGCCAAGATTAAGGCAAAGAAGATCCCTAAGATGTTCGAGACCTCTGCTAACAAAAGGTAATCAAAGTTCAAGTCAAGCAATGATGTGGACTATCGGATTTACAACACGGAGCTTCAAATGGAATTTTATTTGTGGGTGTTAGATCTTTTTGTCTCATCGATACAAAAGGTTGTCTCCATCTTTGTAGGCGGGAAAATCATTTGTGTTGTGTGGGTAAGTTTATTTCTCTTGTTGTTCAAGATAGTTTAAATTGAAGGATATGTGTTTCTGAGAGACTTGTTACATTTTCATTTTTTGAAGACTTGCCCAACTCGACTCGAGTTGATTTGAGACTTGATGTTGTTTTAATTTTCTTTTGCTTGTTGTAGATGACTTCTCTAGAGCACTTTGTCATTGGAAATTGCAAATATAGTGAGCGGTTCCTAGCATTGATAGTGGGTTCCGAGAGCTTGGACAAGGATGACTTCCTTGACTCCAATTACTTTGTAGACGACAAAGTTCATGAAAAAAGAGCAATGAAAGGTGCCTCTACTTTTGTAAGAGGCAAGGAGCGAATGACTATTGAGTAGGAGGCAACACTCTATAGGTCTCACAAGAATACTCTTCTCGATCTAGAAGATGAAGAAGAGGAGGATGAGGATGGACATGATGGTTGGGTGGATTTGGTAGGGGATGTGATTTTGGAATTGGCATCTCAGGATGCTAGAACATTTGATGCTATTCTAAAGTCTAGCGATATGCGAGGTTCTTGAAATACCTTTGGACAAAGGAACATTACCCTTGGTCATATTCTTCCTAGTGAAACCCCGAATTTGTCTACCCATGCTTCCCAAAAGCGAAAGCAAAGTATGATCTCCCTTGACAAGCAATGGGTGCTTGATTTAATCGGGGAGAATTGTCACGAGAATGAGAGAGCTCGGGAAGAGATCAGGGAGGAAAATAAGAAGGCGAGGCTCGAGAACAAGGAGATGATGAAGGAAATCATGTCCAGCATTCTTGAGCTTGTTGTGAAAATTACTATCAAAGTGGAATCTACATATTGCAGTGCAAGACCCATATTGATGCTTGATCCAGTTGAGACATCATCGCAGCTTATGATTGGAAACTAGGTGCATGGTTCAACAGATAGCACCAAGCAACAACGAGCAGGCTTTGGGAATCCATCATTGAATACAATGACCTCAGAGCGGATTGCAATGCACCCGTCTCCAACGTCGGCGCCCAATGAATATGGTTCTCCACCTGTGCAAGTCCATCTACTATCGATCCAGTAGATGAGGATCCTTTAACGGAAGGAGTAGAGGCTGAGTAGTCATCGGGCCCTATGACTGATGTTCCTCTAGGTTGTTCCTTGTGATTCTCCTAGCCTCTATTTCAACTCAATTCGATTTAAAACTCCTTCTGTTTGTTTCATTTAGTTCATTGCATAGTTACAAGCACTTACTAGTTACAAGCTTAGCATAGTCTTGTATGTGTATATTGTAACTTCATTTCTTTGAATGAAACAAAGCAATATATGATTTTTTTACAAATCGTTGTTTGTGTAAATCGTAACAATCATAGGTTCAATGAGTATCAAAACTATTTTGCCACATGTCTCTTCTAGTGTTGATGATACGGCTCCATCTCCTAGTCCACTTGATGTTTGTATGGAGTCATAAGTTCCGCGTTTTGTCTCCTTAGTAAACAACGATGCATCATGTCTTCCATCGAAGAGCACCAAAGACAATGTTTTTGAGTCGAGGACGGTAGATGTTGGAGACAACATTCCCGACGACACACTTCTACAAATGCATATTCCTACACCAGAAACTTTGATTGGTGCTAATGTAACTTCTCCAAAATCTGGGACTAAGCATGCGGTGAATTGAGGCATGACTTGACTATGACTTTTCTTCTACAAGGTGCTCTTTATGTATGCAACTACTCATACTTTTCCTTTAATGTTGTTATATTCTCCCATGTATATTATTTTTGTACAAGTCTATATATTGCATAGTTTCTATCTAAAGGTTCAGACTTCGGATTGTGTCAAATAGTGCATGGGCTAAATTGCTTATATATTTTCTGTAATTTTTTAACAGGATAGCATTCAGGCATCCGTGTCACTAGGTGTGGAGGAGGGACAAGTCCTCCACCCATTGACGTCTAGGGTTCCGGAGAAGTGGCTCAATGTCATCATGGATCTAAATGGGGTCCTCTACGTCTATGAGGATAAGAGATATCATGCAAGAGAAAAAAAATAACCGAAATTGATGATTTCGATCCCAACTTAGAATTCCTCACTATCGGGTTCAAGAACATGACAATTCAACCACATTGTCTCACGTTTCTCCACCAGTTATCCTCAATCATAAACATCTCAGTGTAGAGCTCTATGAAGAGGTCTATAGTTGTACGTGTGTGCAATACCCTATTCAAAGGCCTAGATTACCCATTGCATATCTTTGGGCAAGAATAATGTATCATGCTCAAGTGCAAAAACAAGAGTGGAAGGATAGGAAACTATAAGGTGAAGGGAACAAACAAGGACTTGTTCTTGAGGCCCTTGGATACATTGTTTGACATAGAGGATTTTGTGTTCTCTAGAGAGAATACCATCATAGTTGATGACAATCCCGCAAAGCACGTCTCAAATGATCCAAAAAATGTAATTTTGTTTGATTCATGGTCATACGAGGGATATGGTGCCTCAGATGGGATCCTAATTGACCATCTTTTGCCTTATATTCGGTGGTTAGACGAAGCCAGACCTGAGGAATTGTACTCGTTCCAAGAAGAGGATATAATGGGGCGCTTGCACCTTGTCCCAGGAACCAGACTTGACCGAGTTTATAGAGCTAGACAGAGCAATCATAGAATCCAATAGCATTTGCACGGAGTGGATAGAGACAAATCCAGAGCCCATAATGCATTTTGAAGATTCACTTAAGCCCCAACATAGAACACTAAAAGTGGAAAAGTTCCCTATGCTTTTCAGTCACCTATTTGGATCAAAATGATTGGAAATTGTAGGTATTGGTTTTAGTTTTACTAGAATCCTCTTTCTAGTTTTCATCGTAGAAATTGTCTAATGAAAAAAAAATCATAGTTTCCTATCCCCATTACCTTTGAGTAATTTCTTTAATTTGCCAAGCGTTTGTTTTGATAAGCATTTTGTGTTTGTCCTCAAGCTTTGTGCCCTACCTCAATCCTTGAATTTCACTATGTTGACAAGTGTGTTGCCTTTGTTGCCTCCTTTGACTGTGGACAGTTTGCCATATCGCAAAGTGGATTTGGGCATATTGTATATTCCGCAGCCACCGCACAATCGACAATGGATTTCTCTATGATATCATTCAATGATGGAGTTGTTGACAGCCCTCCGAATGGAAAGAAGTGCCTTCACCCTATTAGCTCCCCTTCCCCACTGAAATGTCGTCCCAAATCAACCTCCCCTCGAGATTGCTCTGGGATGACTGCTGTGGCACATCAAAAGCTTTACAAAGAAGATATGGGTGTGGTGCCCACTCTCAAGGTATGAGGGGTTTCATTTTGCATTTGTGAATCCAATATCATTTGTAGTGTTTTCCTTGTAATGTTCTTTTAAGCTGAATCTCTAATTTGATTTGTTTATGTAGGTTGATGACATACTTGCCAAGGCCATTGCAATCGGTCCGAAGGTTTCGCATGGGGCAGTGCCATCCAACTATAATGAACGAGCCACAACGTTTGAGGTCCTATGACCTCCTTTGCCACAATGTAATTCGTTGGGGGTCGTGAAGTGCCAATGCAAGACGCATGACAATCAACCTCAACTTCGATTGAGTCGCTGTCCATGGGATATTTGGGAGCGGAGATCCTTGAAGAAGCAAGTGCGGGACATTGTTGGGCAAAACTCTGCGTGCACTAGCGGATACAGTCGAGGACCAGAGATATTGAAGGCAATAGAGAAGTTAAAGAGTAGGTCACACTTATAGTACTTCTATTTAGGATACTAAGATACTTCTCTATATGAAAACGGAAATGGAGAATACATTACTCATTCCAATCAAATATTTCTAGCTCTTATAAACGATAGTTACTTGGTAGAACCTTGAATTCATGCAATCATGGTGGCAAAGTTAATGTTGTTTAGACATTGTACTGGAATCATCCGCACCTTCGTAAGTAGGATCTAGGAAAAAAGGCATTGAGATTTGAGAAGGATGAAATTGGTGGAAAGTGATAGGTATTGTTCAAGTCATCAGCACGCATGAATGCATAGAAGGAATTAAATATGAAATGTTTAGGAAAAAAACCTACAATCCTCTTTGAGAAGGACACTCATAGACTACACTTGTAACAATGTGGTGTGTGAGAGTTCCTCTCAAGGGGTATTAGAGATTTTTTCCCTAAGCATTCCATATTTAGTGCCTTTTTGAACTTTTGTGTGTTGATGATTTATGCAGTACTTAAGCTTTCTATCATTTTCATCCTTTGTATATTGTGGTCTCATCTTCCCAAGCAATCCACTTACAATGGTAGTGATGTTTTCAATGCAATCTCCAAACAACATTTACTTTGCCACCATAATTGCAACAATTCATGGCTTCAAGTGCTCCCATAGACTCTTGAGTACTAGTATACATTCAAAATTTCAATATGTATACATCATTCAATGATTACTTTCTATAAATTGAAGTGTACTTTGAACATTTTGCACTGAATTCAAGGATTTCTATGCATGGCATTTGGATATATTGCAATTGCATATGCATTGTGTTTGTCAATGCATGACTTATTTTGTATTTCTAGTGTACAAATTCTCTGTAACTTCTGGTTTGTCGTGCTTATAAAAACTCTCACTTCTTGGGAAATCTCCCATTTTAATGAATATGATGTTATAAACAAAATCAAAATCCAAGCTAGAATATATTAATGATTTAGTGTTATTGTATATAGATTTATAATTATTTTAATGACCCATATTTGGCCTATTTGCACACATGCATGACATTAAATTTTTTTTTACAATACTCATAAGTTGGATTAGGTCCAATTTCAATTTACAATATGCCAAATTTAAAATATCATAGCCAACTAGCATTTATTTATGCCATAAAATATAAATAAAACCAAATATGTAAGTTGGATATAATGAAATTGTGTATGATGTATAGGTCTTATAACTATTTTAAGAACCCATGGCATGAATGTGCACATACATCATTATATTTTTATTTATTTTTTATGATACTCATAAGTTGGATTGGGTGTAATTATAAGTTCATGTTTTTAATTTTTTAAGTCATTCATAAGTTGGATTGGGTCTAATTGTAATTTCCAAAACACTAAATTAAAAACACAATACATCCCTAAATATAGGAGTTTTTTTCTTCAAATGCTAATGACTATGCACTTTTGGAAAACAAAGAGTGCATTGTTTGTACATTTTTATTAATTTATATATAACGTAGAGTGTAATAGAAAAAAATTATTCTTTTGATATTTACTATTTGCAAGTTTGTACAACACAAAAAAACCATTT
This sequence comes from Straminergon stramineum, assembly GCA_963920665.1. Taxonomy (NCBI): domain Eukaryota; kingdom Viridiplantae; phylum Streptophyta; class Bryopsida; order Hypnales; family Calliergonaceae; genus Straminergon; species Straminergon stramineum. The sequence continues at coordinate 16,395,168 of OY987273.1, forward strand.
GTACAATAATGTCAAATCCAAATTTCGTGTGGGAATCAATTGCTGTCTCATAAATTTTTAGTCTTTTTTTACCTCTACAATTGTAAAGGAGATCTATTGGACTTTGTGGATCTTATTATAATTTCATGGATGAAAGTTGAGAATTTGAAATTCTTCATTGCAATTGGCGCCATTACCTTCCCTCTTAATTGTCTATAAGTCTTGATGTGCGGTTGAAAAGATTCTTTTTTCATTGCTTTTTGTGTTTGTGCGAGTGTGAGTTCATGTGCGTGTGTGTATGCACCTCTATGATTTTGAACCTCTATAGCTCAAGTTTCTATTTTTATTTCTCCTTGTGTTTCTGCACCACTCTATTTCTACACCTTTGTATTTATGTGATTAAGTTATTTACACTTTTGTTGATCATAGTCAAGGAGGTCTTTTGGAGGGTACCAAACCTTCAATGTTTTTTAGTAATGTACTGCTAACTTCCAAAGTATGCATTGAAGGGTCCAAGTTTATTTCTAAATTTTTGTTTCTCTTGGAATCTAGTATAGAGTTTTAAGGTTAGGACACACGACATTCTTCCCCGGGGAGGACACTCTTCGTATTTTCTGGGTACCACGTGCGGCGCTGGGGTATTTTTAGGGGGGGTATTTATTTATTTTTTTGAATTTTCAGGCCACTATAATTACTTACAAACCCCCCTAGAGCCCATATTATCATGCCTATCTTTACTTATAATACGTACATAGGCTGAATTTATTGGAGGCTATTTTCTTTATAAAGAACAAAACTAATTTAACAAGTAATGAGAATTAAAGTGACAAGATATGCCCTGTACACCCACAAGATTCAACTTTAAGGCAAAAAATGGATGTGTTTACATTAGAATGCCTACTTGAAGACAAATACATGCACAAATGCTAAATAAAAGCAAGACATTACAAATGACAAAGTAATGGAAGAGTTTAATGTACAAAATGTGTTAAAAAACACAAACATTACAAATGAAAAAGTAATGAAAGAGTTTAATGTACTAAAGGTGTTAAAAAACACAAACATTACAAATCATTTACAAGAACTATGGCAACAAGCTGCAGTTCTAAGCCATCCAACACCTGTGAAAAAAAATTTAGAGTCTATGACACAAATGTCTACTTGTACATGAGACTCATAGTCACCCCAAACCAATTGGAGAAGTGATCAGCTCCTTCACTCCTACAACCATGTTCTGCAAATCCACCAATCATCACATTCCAAGTGATTACACTGCACCCCATAAATCACAAGTCACAAGTCTGATTGACAAAACCAGCAGCCTCTCAGAAAACAGTCATGCATCAAAAAAGATGCCACACTTCCAATACATGTGAACAAGTGCATCCCTCACACACAAATGTGACTGAAGTCCTCCTTTCAGCTCTACTTTCAGCTCTACAAGGCCCCAAGATGTGCACATGCATTCAAAAAAATTGCATAAGGAATAGCATTTGGTACCGCTGCAAACAACCCTAAACCCAAACAACCCCTCCACAAGCAAGAGCAAACACCTTCGTCACGCTGCCGTGCCGTGAACACGAGTCCAGAACAAATCGCAGGCATACAGAACCCCCGCCCGAAGATTCCACAGCACCGTCGTGAACACACTAGCAGAAAACACACCCGCACAAACGAACACACGAACAACACCCGCACTCCGTGACGCCGCTGACCTGAACACACCACCACAATTGATCGCGCACAAACAAGCAAGCTAAAACAATCCCAAACACCATCCTCCACGCTGGTGAACCTTGCACACCCCAGCAGAACTGATCGCGCACCCCGCAAAAGCAAACCCCGCACCAGACAGAACTGATCGCGCACACCGCAAGAGCAAACCCCGCACCAGGCAGAACTGATCGCGCACACCGCAAAAGCGAAACCCCGCACCAGGCAGAACTGATCGCGCACACCGCAAAAGCAAAACCCCGCACCAGGAATCGGTGATCGCGCACCCCTGAAAAGCAAACCCCGCACCAGGAATCGGGAACACCTTTGTCACGCCGCTGACCCCAAAACAGAATTCCACAACTGATTGCGCACAAACAACTGGTCGCGCACAAACAACTGATCGGGCACAAACAACTGATCGCGCACACACAAGCAAGCGCCCCCGCACAAGGAATCGCCGACCCCTTCGTTCACCTCCTCACCCTAAGCCCACCACCAATCTGATCGCGCACCCACAACCAAGCGCATGCCATCCCCAAGAGCAGCCTCCACGGTTCAGCCGAAGAACTGATCGCGCGAATCGGAAACACCATCTCCACGCTGCCGTCCCTCAACAAGCAGCAGAACTCATCGCGTGATTAACCCTAAACCGCACCCAGATTGCAAACAAATTCGTGAACACACGCTGCCGTCCCTCAACAAGCTGCCCCCCTGATCGCGCGATTAACCCTCAACCGCACCCAGATTGCAAACAAATTCGTGAACACACGCTGCCGTCACTCAAGAAGCTGGAGAACTCATCGCGTGATTGACCCTCAACCGCACCCAGATTTGCAAACAAATTCGTGAACACACGCTGCCGCGCCTCCCTCCCAACCTCGAAATTATCGTTCGCGCCTGAACCCTAGCAGTAGTCGTTAAACTTAACAGACAGAACAGATGGAAACTGACCCATTCATCGACTGACTACAAGATATGTTGTAGTTATACTTCAGATTTGTATAGTACCTGTATCTTACTAGTACTGTAGCATAACCATAACTGAACCTAGTAAATAGAATTCCTTGGATCCTATTCTTTGGCCCCTATTTTACATTTAAAAAATAATTAATGGACCATAATTTTCAGGTATCTATTTTACTTATAAAAGACATGTCACTTTTTAAGTCCCCTTCTTTAAATGTAAAATCTTTATAAATTTTACCTATGATGAATTAAATCTACCCTATTTTTCGCCGCAGGTCACTTTGTAAAGCGCGGGGAGTGTCCTCCCCTAGCATTCTTCAAATCGCCACCAGATGGAAGTTTTGATTTGTACTACTTATGAGATTTCACTTTGGGGGGCATTGATGATCGATGAAGTTAATTTCAATTTTGCAATCCAATTGTGTCATTGCTTCATTTTTGAAATTGGTAGTGCGTATGCAAGAGTTTCAGATATTATCGCCACAAATTTCGAGATTGTTAAACAACAATGTTACTCCACTAAGAAAAGTCAATTGTAATAGAAGCTTGAATCTTTCCATTTAACTTGATTCGAGTTGAATGGATGCACCCACGGAAAGTCAGTTGTATTACAAGATGGTTTGAATCTTGCCATTTAACTTGATTCAAGTTGAATGGATCACCCATGAAAAGTCAATTACATGTCGAAGACAAATTGAATCTTTTCATTTAACTCGATTCGAGTTGAATGGTTGGAACCATGAACACCAAGACAATGCAAGGTAGGGTTTGCAAATCTCATAAGAATGTAGACTCACCCATTGCCCACCTCTCCTCCAAATTAGGACGAGTTTGTGTGTACCAAATGCAAAGGTGTAGAGGATCATATGGACATGGATCCTACAATGGTTAGAGAAGCGAGCACAAAGGCTAGAATTTCATGGCGCAGAACACAAGATGGATGAAGATTGTGATGCCAAAGGAGTAGAGGCGGCCAAGCAATCCCAAGCCCAAGTGGTTGTTATCCCTCTAGGTTGTTTTTAGTGACTTTCTACCTCTATTTCGACTTGATTCGAGTTGAAACTCCTTCCATTCACTTCCTTCACTTCAATTTGCAATTAGGCACAAATAAGTTGGCTAGAACTTTAGCTATGTACAATGGGGTGACAATCAAAATGGCGTTTTTGAATTTGCAGTGAAGGAAATTTCACATCTGCCAACTTTGACAACCTCTCGAGGGTTGAAAAATTGGTATTTTACCACTAGATTCTTTCCATAAAATCATCTCTAAGTCAATAACATGTGTACCAAATTTGAAGGCCAAATGATTTACCAAAGAAAACATATGAAAAATCTACCAACAAGTGTAGCTGTGAAAAAAATTTCACTGCTGCCAACTTTAATAGCGTCCCAAGGATTGAAATTCTTTTTTTTTGCCATGAAATTTTTTGGTATAGAAATTTCTCTATGTTAAAAACATATTTTCCAAATTTCAAGGCCAAAAGACTGATGCAAAAAAAGATATTCACAATCTACCAACATGTGTTGTTTTGAGAAACAATCATAGAAACCATTTCACTATTGCCAACTTTGACACCCTCCCAAGGGCTGAAAAATTGCTTATTTACTATGAAATTTCTGTCACAAAATTATTTCTATGTCAATAACATGTGTGAAAAATTTGATGGCCAAAAAAGTCATATAAAAAAGATATTGAAAATTTACCAACATGTATCTATGAGAAACCATTTCACTATATATTGCCAACTTTGACACCCTCCCATGGGCTGAATTTTTTTTATTGACCATGAAATTTTTGTCACAAGATCTTCTCTATGCTAATAACATATATGCCAAACTTGAAGGTCAAAAGATTTGTACAAAAAAAGACATCCACAATCTACCAACATGTAGTTGTGGGAAACAATGGGGGAAACCATTTTTTCATAGCTACACATGTTGGTAGATTTTTAATATATTTTTCCAGTGAATTTATTGGCCTTCAAATTTAGTAAACATATTATTAACTTAGAGATAATCTTGCAAAAAACATTTCATGGTAAAATACCAATTTTTCTACCCTCAGGAGGCTATCAAAGTTGGTAGATGTGAAATTTCCTTCACTGCGAATTCAAAAACGCCATTTTGATTGTCACCCCATTGTACAATTTGTTACAATACCTCTTTGTTGAAAGACTTTCAAATAAATGTTTCTCTTACAAAACATTCTTTCTATTCAATTGTCAAACTTGTAGGCCCACTCACTATTACAATTTTGATGCCAATTATGTTGTGTACTATTGTCAAAATTCCTCTTGCGCCAAGTCTTCACCATGTTTGCACCAAGTCACTATCTTTCTTTTTTAGACTTAGATGTGATACGTCCGTCATTGCCTAATTTAGAAAAGACCAAGGATGATGTTCTTGAGGTAATCTACAAGGAGGCCAGTGACAATATTTTTGAAGACATACTTTTATAGTTGCACATTCCTCTTTTGGAACATTGGCTAATACAATTGTTTCTTCCATGTAATGGGTAGTGGCGGATTTCATGATTGAATTGTTATTGTTGGTAATGGTATCTTCTTCTTTGACATCATTTTTTTTTGCTTTCAAGGTTCAAATAGATATTTTTACATTCTATTTTTCAGCACTTAAAATGTGATGGACATTGTAATGATTGAATTGTTTACACATTTTGTTGTAATTACTAAGCAATGTACTTGACATGGTAGCAATGAGGCATGCATTTTGTTAGATGAGGCAAAGAACTATGTCTTCCCCCTACTCATGTTCGGGGTGACAAAGAAATGGCTCAATGTTGTTCTGGATTTGAATGGGATACTTTGCATGTGTGAAGATTTGAAATGTTATACAAAAGACAAAGGATACACCAAATCCAATGAAATATATTTTGATTTTGAAACAGTCACTATTGATGTCAAACTAGTGTCAACAAAGTCACAATTCGACCCCATTAATTGATGGTTCTCAGGAAGTTAATCTTAATCATGAACATTTTGGTTTGGAGAACTATAAATAGGTCTACAACCATGGTAATTTTCAAGTATTTTTTCCAAGGCATATAGTCCCCATTTCATATCTTCAAACAAGAGTAATGCAAGGTATTAAAGTGCAAAGTCAAGTATGGAAGGATAGGCAACTATTAGGTGAAGGGAACAAACAAAGACTTCTTCCTAAAACCATTAGAGAAGTTAATCTAGATGAGGGATTCCATGTTCTTGATTGAAAATACGAGAACAATCAATGACTATCCTATAAAACACATAATTAACCACCCAAAGAAAGTGATTATCTTTGATACTTGGTCGTTTGAGGTCTATATAGGGACAAATGAGATGTTGATCAATCATCTTCTTCCTTAAATTCAATGCTTGCACCTAGCCAAACCCTAGAAATTATACCCCTCTTGGAAAGACAACATTATAGGATTTTTTCTCCTAGTTTAGGAGAAAGGCTTTAGGGAGCTTATGAAAGTAGTCAAGGAATCCAATACTATTTTCTTTGATTAGAAAGTGAGAAATCTTGACCATATATTTTTTTTTGAAGAATCGGATAGAATCTAACATAAGGAGGTCAAAGTAGAAGACTCTTGTATGTTTTTTTTGTCATGTTTTGGATCACAATGACATAGACTTGTAGGTATTGGTTGTAGTACTTTAGTTTTATTTCAATTCATTTGTATTATATGTAGAATGATGATGTTATGTGCATAATTGTTTTGACCAATAAAAGAATAAATGACTATATACCACATTGCATATTTGTAATTATATAACTCAACAACCAATGTTTTGATGAACTTACATTTTGTATTTGTTTCTAGTCTTTGCATGCTACTTTAGTCCTTTAATTTGACTATGATGACAAGTGTGCTCCCTCTACTTATTCTTTCTTTGACTATGGATAGTTTGTCATATACCAAAGAGGAGTGAGGCACCTCTTGTATTGGGCAACTACCACACAATTGACAGTGGATTTCTTGATGATGCTGGTCAATAGCAAGGTTGTCAATAGTCTTCGAAATGGAAGAAAGCACCTTCACGTTTTGAGCTCTTTTTTTGCATTCAAATGCCGTCTTCAATTGATATCACCTTGGGCTTGCTTTGGGATGAATTCCATCATGCAAAAAAATCTCTAAGTTGAAGAAATGGATGTGGTAGTTGTTCTCTAGGTATAGGGGTTCTGATCCATTCATTTAGCAATCCAATATCTTTTTTCAAGAACATTTGTCTAATGTTTTGGAATGTTTTCTTATCTTTGTATTTTAGTTGTTTATGAAGAACAATGATGTATTTGCTAAGTCTATTGTTATCACCTCTAATGGTTTGTAGGAAATGGTGCTTGCTAATTCCAATTATCAAGAGCAGGCCCAATATCTAAGGTCTTATGACCTCTTCTACCTTGATGCAATTCACTAGGGGTTGTAAGATGCCAATGTAGGACACATGATAGACAACATTGGCTTCATTTGGGTCGCCATCTATGGGATGCTTGGCAATAGAGGTCCTTGTGGAAGCATTTGCAGGAGATTGCAAACCAAAGGTCCTTGAAACAAGGACCATAAATATTCAAGGCAAAGGAGAAGTTGACGAGCAAGTTGCACTTGTAGTAGTTCTATTTATGATAGGATAGCCTTCTTGAGAAGATTGAAATTACTACAATATTTGTGATTGTTATAAGCTTTGGATTTGCAATGCTATGCTATTTTGTTGCAAAAAATCACAATTAGAGATAGAATGATGAAGCAACCATAAATTATTGCAGTCATTGTAGCCAATTACTGTATGTTCGGAGGCTATGTTGGAGGCACCACCATCATTGTACGTGGAGCTTAGAAGAGGAGGCCTCTAGGTGTCTAGAGATTGAAGTCAACGGCAAGTTTTATATAGAGCCGAAGTCAATAGTGGACAAAAATTTAGGAAAAAAACCAAGCATAGGAATTTTAGAATCAAACTATGGGTCATTCTTGTTTACAAGTACTTTCACAAATGGCTATGAGAATGGCATAATTTAATTCTATAATTTCTAAATTCTTTTCTTGGATTGTCTCTAGTGTTGACTTGGATTGTAGCTAGAGCTTGCCATCGACTTCATTCTTTGGATACTATGGACTCTTCTTAAGCAATCAACTTGCAATTGTGGTGATGTCTCTAGTATAGTCTCTGAACATGAGATAAACGACTTCTTGGATTGCAACAATTTATGTTGTCTAGTGCTTCTTATTTCCAAGTATGTAGATCCCATACATGTACATTTGATGATTACTTTCTATGAATTGTGAATTACCTCATGGTGTTTTAGAATTCTTGAACTAAATTATGTGCTTTGGATATCATTGTGTTACTTATTTTGTATTTATTGATGACATATTCTCTTCAATTTATGGTTTGTAGTGCTTCTAAAACCTCCCATTTTAGTGGAAAACTCCCATTTTAATGAATATGATGTTGTAGGTTGTCTCTATCCGGATTTCTAGAATCCGGATATGTCTTGGATCTACTTACGGAATACCTGGATCATCTTCTTAGCCTTAATGTAATGTTGAAGCTTAGCGGATTCTAATTCCGTTTGCCTAGTGAAAATTTTGAAAAATTCTATACTATAATAGATCTATTTTATACTAACTTGGTAGATTCCAAGTTTCCGTCTCGCGACATGACCTCTTTTTCAAATGTGAGCATCCTCGCAAACATCATCCTCTTCATCCTCTAACTTGGTCTCTACTCCATATTTCTTGACTTGGGATTTATTTAGCTGGGTGTCAAGCCATACGCCTTTGAGATCCTCCAGCTGGATGGATCCGTTTGGGAATATAGACTTAACTCTATATGGTTAGATCTATCTGGTGTGTAGCTTTCTCAGAAAAATCTGGTAACGGTTGTCGTATAGTAACACCAGTCCACCTACTGTAATTTTGGAATTAGTCGGAAGTTTGTTGTCATGATCCGTCTTCCTCTTCTCCTAAACCTCTCGTGTTTGGTCTAGAGCCACCAATCTGGCTTCTTCCAAATCTTCAAGGGCCATGAGACAGATCTTAGGGTCACCTGTCCGAACAGCATTCCGGGGAGCAAATACTTGATGAATTTCCATTTCTAGCCCAATTCCATGTACTGCCTCCTACCCAAATACGAGGAAAAACGGAGTTTTTTTAGTTGTATTCTTCTCAGAGGTATTCTAAGCATGGATAGTTGACGAAAGCTTTAAATCCCAATCCATCTTGTATTCGGATACCATCTTGTTCAGGGCATTCTCCACTATCCCATTAGCTTGTTCCGTCAATTTGTTAGCTCTCGGATTATAAGGTGTGGTCTTCTGGTGCTTGATTAAGTACCGTGAGGTGATATCCTCAATGATGTTGAAAAAGTGTAGTCTGTGATTACTGACTAGCTCAAGCGGGTGTCCAAACCTCATTATAATTTCCAAAAAGATGAAGGAAGTAGTTGCTTGAGCGTAATTAGTTCGGGTTGCCCGTGCCTCGACCCACTTGGTCGTATAATCCATTACTAAAATGATGTACCTCTTCTTCCTAGCACTAATCAGATTAATGGATCCAATGAAGTCTATTCCCCACTTCTCAAATGGGGCTAACGAGATGATGGGAGTCAATGGCCAGTGATCCTGAAATGAAGGAGCTCCTATCCGTTGACATTGGTCACAATTCCCCACATATGTCTTCATATCCTAGATCAAATATGGCCACTAGTATCCGGATGTTTGTATCTGGTTCATTATGGTCATAACTGTAAAGTGTCCCCTAGAGGGTCCAAAATGAAGGGCTTGGATAACCTTCTTCCGTTCCTTGGGTTCCAAACACCTTCTCAACTAATCATCTGCCCCCATTTTGAATAAGATTCCCTTGATTAATGAATAAGGGGCTACCTTTTTCTAGAAGACGCTCTTCTCTTCCCGATTCAGTCCTTCCAAGTGCCTTTGATTCGTGAGGTATTCAATGATATCCTGAAATTCTAGGTCATCTTCTCCACTGAGGTGGAACACTAGTGCTTCCTTCAGTTCTGGAAATTCATTTGGAAACTCGGTTGAGATATTCCCCACTACAGCCTCCCCTCGGTACCTTGATAAGTAATCTACATTGCTATTGGACTTCCTCGATTTCACCAACACCTCATAATTGAACTTCTGAAGTAGTAGTACCCACCTTGCTATCCTTCCGGAAAGGTTTGGTTTGTTTACCAAATACTTCAGGGAATCATGATTTGTGTGGAATACAATCTGGTATCCCAATAAGTAATGCTAGAACTTCTTAGCAACTTATACTACTACCAAGGCTTCACGTTCCGTCGTAGTGTATTTCCTTTCCGCCAAACTCATATGTCTCCTGGAAAAAATATGTAGCACACTCTCTTTTGTCATGGCCGTATTGCCATAGGATGGCACCTAAACACCACCCGGAAGTGTCTAGAGTGACATGGAATTCCTTCTCCCAATCCGGTGAAGACAAGATGGAGGCTTTCACCAATGTGGATTTTAAATCCTCAAAAGCCTTCTATCTTTTTGGATTCCAAGTGAATTCTGTATCCTTCTTGAGTAACTAGGTTAGTGGCATTGCCTTCTGTGCATAGCCCTTGATGAAGCAATGGTAGTATCCTACACATCCTAGAAATCCCTAGATTTCCTAGACACATGTTGGAGTAGTAAGGGCCAGCATGGCCTTTACCTTATCCAAGTTAACTTCCAACAATTTCCAACTCACTACATGTCCAAACAAGATCCCGGATATGATACCAAAGAAACACTTTCCTGGATGTAGTTTGAGGTTTGTCTCACTACATCGCTGAAATGTCTTCCTGAGGTACTTAAGATGAGATGTTTGGCAACTGAACTCGGCGAAATTGTCATGAACACTTCTAGGAAATGTCATAAGAAATCCTAGAATATATCCGTCATCAATCACTGGAATGTTCCCAGAGCATTGCATAATCCAAATGGCATTCGGATAAACACAAATGTTCCCCATTCCGTCATAAAAGTAGTCTTCAATTGATCCAGTAATCGGATGAAGACTTGGTTATAACCCAAAAATCCATCGAGAAAACTGTAACACTCATTTTCGGAAACATGATCCAGAATGATATTTGTAAACAAAAGAGGGAAATAATCCTTCCATGTTGCTATGTTCAATTTCCAGAAATCTTAGCAAACCCATATCTTAATCTTTCCGTCTGGTCGAGCCTTCTTAGGAACAACAATGATGGACGAAACCCATTCCGAGTTGTGGACTAGATAAATAAATTCGGCCTCGAATAGAGCATCGATTTCCTCTTTGACCATCAGGAAGTATCTAGGATTTAGCCGGTATTGACATTATCGAATAGGAATTGATCCTTCCACCATGTCAATTCTTTGCTCTCCGAACTCAGTTGGAATTCTACTTAAATTTGACAAAACCCAAGCAAAAACATTGAGGTATTCCTCTAGTAGCTTAGCGTATTCCTTCCTATCTTCTAAAGTCATGGAGTTGCTTATGAAGAAAGATCTTCTGAAAGGTAGTTCCACCTTCTCGTAATCCAAAGTATTGACGATAGTCTTGATCCAATCATGCTCCTTCTCTTCTACTTTGTTCCGGAACTCACTCCATAATGCATCTTGACCACGTCAGCTAAATCCAATAGTTGGTAGGTTCCCCTTTATCATCTAATCTTTATTCCATTCGAAAGTGAGTGGAACATCCATCTCCCCTATGGATCTATCTTCTACTGGAGCCACCAGAATATCCATGACTAGTTTTTCCGTTGCCATCTCCACTGTGGGTTCTCGAAACTCGAAGTTAGTTTCCGTATTGGTGGTGAAATAGTTGGGCATGGACTCAGAGTCTTCCGGATCAGACTAGTTTGTGGTGTATCTGTCTAACTCATTGATCTCTCTCATGTGGGCTATATGCTTCCAAGGAATCCGGGTAGGAGGTTTTCCTACTACAAATTCCTTGGCTCCCCAATCTACTAACACCCTAGCTGCATACATCCAGGGTCTCCCAAGTAACATAGGGAAGGGTCTCCCTTTAGTTACGGGTGATTGCAAGAAACACTTGTCCTATTTGTTGCGTTTTCAATAGTACTCATGATTTTTTCGGGAGTACTTTAAAATTAGAAAACTAATTTTTAAAAAATATAAAAAATATGAATAATGTATATACCTTTAAGATGAAGGTACCCATGGAAGGAATTGCATAGAAAAATTCTCTAAGTAGGAGAATTAGAAAAGTGCCAAATCTCAAGAAAATACATATCTTGATGTTTTAATTAGGGAAAAATAATAAAAATTTAAAAATAGACAAAATAAAAACTGGCCATTTGCAACAACCCTATGGAGATGGTCATTCACCAAAAAACCCACCAAAACAATATTTTATATGTTACAAAATGCAAGTAGAAAGAAGCTCATTTTGTAGACTTCCACACCACAAAAAATTAACTATTTTCAAAATTCCTCTCATAGAAAGCTACAAGTCTACTAGAAGACCATCTCATCCAAATTTCAACTCAAAATATGGTTTTGGGGGTTCTAAATAGTACTAAAAAACTCCAAATTGGCAATTGTAACATTGAATCGGGGTCTATTTTTGGATAGTAAATTATTTTTGAAAATTATGAAAAAATTAGAGAAGTTATATGATAGTCATGAGTACCTTCTCTACAAATCTTGAGTCATTTGGAGTCAAAACACAAAAGTTATAGGCAAAAAACTAATCAGCACACACCGTGTGACACAAAATAGGACAGGTGTTTCTTGCAATCACCCTTATCTGGATGACTATATAGTTCAAAAGATACATCTCTTTTCTGATCTGGGTTGGAATCTTAGATAGCCTTCCTACCGAATGTACTTATGACTGATCTGCCATTCGTAATACTTGGTCGGTTGCCTGAAAAGACGTATAGCCAAGATCGAATGCCGTATCTTCCAACATGAGATTAATCTTGGAACCACCATCCATTGGAACTCGTGGTACAATGTAGCCTCCCACCTCCACTTCTAGTTTAGGTGCTTCGTAATCTTCTATTTGAGAAAAGTTAACAGCAACAGCAGGTAACTTCAATTGTTTCTTTCTCCTCTTTGTCCAAGCCTCTTGGATCAACTTCTAATAATTTATAGTCATGCAAAAGCTGTTTGATAGTAACATTGGCCTTATGATCTTTGATATCCTACACAATATCCTACTTATCCACCTAAGATTCCAAATTGATGAAAACCAGGAAGTCATCAAAGGTGACTTTCCGTTGTGGTGGTTTCAGAATCCTCACAGAGTCATTTAGATCCTTTCGTACTTCCTTACTCACATCTATGGGTATTGGCTAGAATTCCACCTCCTTTTCTAACTTTGGTATAGGTCTGGCAAGTTTTCTTCCTACTAAATGATTAGAATCACTCAGATCTAGTTCTACTACCGTTTCCTTAGAACTTGAGCCATCTTTTCTTCTCCTCTTCCTCCTGCCATATCTATCTACTCGATCCCTAGAGGAACTCCAAGTTGCTACTCGATGAACAGGTTCCTCTCATATTTTTGAAAGTTCCACCTTTGATTGTCATTTTCTGGAATTCTAAACTCTAGTAGTAGAACTGTAACTGAGAGCCGTCTTATCTCTTGGTGGAACTTCTACATGTTTGTAAAAGGTACAAACTTGTTGGGGTTTTGGACACTCACTGATGGCATGTCCATATTCTTGGCAATTTTGGCACGGTAGGGCCAATGGCGCACCCTGACCATGTCCTTTAGAAGGGCTTCCTCAAATAAAGCAACATCTGGGTGGAAATCAAGAGGGGGGTAAGTACCTTGATTGGATCTGAAATTGACCGCATGTGGATTCACGTTGGTCCGAATTAGTTGCTGAGGTATCTTCCCTCTTCCGTATCCCAATTGGATCTGAAAAACCGGATTCATAGCTTCTTCATATTCTTCTATATCCTGAAGTGTGTAATACACTCCTTCATCCATGAAGTGGATCTACTTCTGAAGTCCTTGAGGGCATTCACTTGCATAATGGCCAGATTTTCCACACCTCGAGCACTAGACATTTGTAGGTGTGGTTGGAACCACCCGTCCCGACATCCGCTTATTCACCAGGTTGACCTTGATTGCCTCTAAACATCATATTCATTAAAATGGGAGTTTTCCAATGAAATAAGAGTTTTAAAAGTACTATTTATTGTATATGTGAAAAGAATCCGTGGTCCCTTGACATTAGAAAGCACAACAATCACATACAAAACCTTTGAAGAAATACAAAATTTCAAAACATCATGCAATAAATGTGAATTGTAATCCAATAAATGAAACATCATAAGCAAATAACTATGTATTATATGTATATTATCAACAAATCCTTGTACACACATGGCCTATTGTAAGTAACATTCCTAGCAACTAAGTTCTTCATCTCCATCAAACGTGTTAGACACTGCAAGTAGATTGCTTGAGAAGACAAGAGCATGGTGATTGAAGAATGAAGTGCATAATGAGCTTTGGCAAGATCTAGGCAAGGAAGTCGTAGAAAAACAAATATCGAGACGCCATTGAGCATTTTCATAAACCACAATCTTGATGCTCCTATTTGGATAGTTGTCTATGAAAATGCTTACAGCGATGCCTTGATATTTTTCATTCTACAACTTCCTTGCCTAGATCCAGTCAAAGTTCAACATCCGCTTCATTCTTCAATTACCATGCTCTCATCTCCCCAAGTAATCTACTTGCAAGACTAGTACAGCCGACGAAGATGAGGTACTTTGAGTACCCGGTCTGTAATAGATCAAGGATTGCATTCCTTGATGCAGATGCCTTCAACATAGTCTCTAATATCATGTCCTTGAGTATGAGGATTGCAACAATGTACAAAGTTTTTTCCTAGATTTAGGGTATACGATCCCATGAAGGAAGCCATCCTCGTATCCTACATAGGGTTCTATGTAGTATCTATCATTGCTATCATTTATTTACAAAAATAAAATTTGTCATATAGACAATTGTCATGAGTGTGACTTGCTCTTGATTTCCTAAACTACCTTCAAAATCTCTAGTCCTCGACTATACCCTATTTCCATCTTCTTATACTTGTCGCGAGTCGTAATCTTAGAAGTCACCATGTTAGTATTTATAAGGGTATAACTATGTAGAATTTTTCAAACTTTCTAATAGGCAAAAAGTATTACAGCCCTCTTAGCCTAAACAACTCATTTAGACTAAGAGAACACTCCAGCTAATCCATAACGAGATCCAGGCCGGATCCGGATTCCAGAAACCCGGATAGCGACAGCCTACTGTCTAGACTTTCGGTCTAGAAATAGGGACCCGTTACAGGTGAATGGTCCGTTTTAGGAATGGTCGGTATTTTGATGGGTACTTAACCCCGCCACTCCCATTTGTTCTCCCTCTTTCTCCACAACTGTTTTGTGTGTGTATAGTTGAGTGAAAGACTGGTGAGTTAATGTTCAAGTGAAAAGCTAGAGTATACGCAGCTTTCTGAGCCGTGTGAGATGGCGGAGGGAGATATCCGAAAGACTTTGGTCACCGGCCGGATGGTTTGTCCAACCATTCCGAAAAGGCTAAGAGACAGATCCCAGCTAGAGGATGACTTTAGTGAGATAGGGTGTGTCGGTTTGTTCATGCAGCCGTGGACCGTAAAGAACGACCGGATGATTCACGAACTCATAGTAGGAGCTTCCAACCAGTATGAGTTGATAGTGAGAGGAAGGCCTCAAACCTGGATTGATGAAGTCTGGGCTAAGGTTTACGGATTTCCCAAGAAGGGATCCGGTTTAGCTTCCCGGATAGACAAGTTTACGATAGGAAAATTCAAGAACACTGCCCATTCCAAGGAAGGGTATGCGATTAGTGACTGCCTAGATCCACAAGAGAGGCATGTCCTAGAGTTCCTGATCCCCATCTTATATCCGGAAAAGCCTACCTGGGTTACGATTACGGTAGCAAACACCATATTTGGTGCTTTTGAGGGTAGACCAGTCAGTTGGGGCAAGGTGATTGGATCCGTAGTCGCCAAGCTTGCCGCCAACGTGGGAAAGGGAAAGACTAGCCCCATAGGGCCGTATGTTTTCCATCTCTACCACCACATAGAGCTTCTCAACGATGCGGAAATGGTGGAGTACAACACCGGAGCAACCATCTTCCAATATGGCCTGACGGAAGAGGTGACGGCGGAGTTGCGGCCGGTGGAAGAGGAGGAGGATCCGGAAGAGGACGAGCAACCCTTGGAGCGAAGGCACCGAAAGTTGACGGATCCGACATTGCAGAGAAAGCTTCCGGCTCAACAGAGGATCTCCGAAGAGGAAGAAGGAAGCATATCCGGGTTCTTCAAGACCAGATTCAACTGGGTACTCCAAGCGCAAGAGTACCACAAGAGCCTAACGGATCTGCTCAGGAGGATAAGCCAGGAATTGAAGACGGAACCGGAAGACATCCTCAACGCGTTGAAGAAACTTCCCAATCCGGAAGTCCTCGAGCGGAAGGATAGGCAGATCATAGCCCTGGAGAAAGAGAAAGCGGATCTTCAGGCAAGACTGAGCTAGGCGCAAGGGGAGATGGTTGCAACGAAGCAAAGGGAGAAGGAAGCCCTCCAACTACTAAAGAACTTATCCGGCTTAGTAGACAAGCTGGACGATATGGTGATGAAGGTGGCTCTAACCCAGAGCCAGTTGACCAAGGAAGGGCACCTCACCGGATCGAAGGTGATCCGGATACTCGTGGACTTCTCCTCACAGATGGAGCTCACACTCAAGGAGATGAGGCAAGTGCTTGGGCAGATCGACCCCGACCAAGTAATGGACTTCTCCAACTTTTTAGAGATCCATTTCGACATAGAGACACCCGTCAAGCTCACCGCCTCAATGCCGCTACCTTCAAAATCGGAAGCCTCGCAGGAAACTCTCCGGTACTCGATGGAACCATTCTCCTAGTAGTTGGAGAAGACAATCCGGGGAAGCGTGAAGTCAGCACTTGAGCCAAGCATGCAGCCGAATACAAGACGGGAGTTGGCGCGTCCAGAGATTACGGTTTCTCCACCCGTCCCAATGTTCAACCTTCCGGAAAAGGAGCCGCTGCCGACACCGCACACCCAAGCCCGTGGCCAACTGATAGAGCGGATTGGGGGGTTGTTAAATCCAACCCGATCTCATCCAGAGGAATTCGAGCATATGCTGGAGGAGCAGCAACCAAGGAAGGAGATTGAGCCTAACATGTTGGATGAGACGTCTCCAGGCGAGGAAAATGAGAGGGAGATAACTCAGATTGAGAAATCTGAGGAGGAAGAGTACCGAACCGGATCGGAGGACGAGGATGAGGAAGAAGCAGAATACTCTCCTCTGGAAATCCAAAAGATACAGACCTGAGCGGCGTTACGGATGACCTCCATCAAGGCAACCTCGAAGGCAACTCCGAGGTCATCCACGCGAGCACCAACAAGTCAAGGCGGGAGCAGCTAGAAGAAAGCGTGGAAGGGGAAGTAGATAGAATTTTTCTTTAGGTAGATATGACTTTAATTTTGAACCGGATCCGGATTTCCAGGTGTGGAACCGGGTTCTGGGTTTCTAGGATCTCACTTTCCCGGATTTCTCGAGGAGTTTGTGAGTGGTCACCTGGATTTCTGGGTGCCTTTTTGGCCTTTTTGGCTTTGGGTGTTTTTGAGTTTTTAATGGGAGGGGTAGGTTTGTTGCCTCTCATTCCATCCTAGCGTTATAGTTTGTATTTCGTCATCCTTATTTTAATCTGAGCCACCAAGTGGACCCTCAGGGATTGATCTATCGTATATCCAGCTTCCTTGTGATCCCTTGTGAGTATGTGAAGTGTAATTGAGGAAGAGAAAAGGAGGAATCCGGATCTGAGGGGACTTGGGTCTGAGTGTGGAGGAACGTCTGTCACGTAGTCTAGACTAGTGATTTTGGTCTTGAGCACGTGCCTTTAAACTCTTGGAACAGGAATCTGATTTGGAGTGTTGTGGGTGCAGATCCGGAATGCCAAGGAGGGTTCCGTGTGGAGATAAGCAACCACCAGTGGAAGAACCCCCATATCACTTACCGGAAGGTCAGCCAAACCCTAGGATCAGTTTAGCGAGTGACTTACAATCCCTACCTTAGATCCAGTCTCTGTTGGTCTATCGTTGTAGTGAAGAAGTCTAGAGGCCGCTTTGCATGACGTGCTTTCCGGATTGGCCATCCGAATAGTTGTGAGAGTGTTTTCGGGCTGATCTAATACAACACTTGGTCTAAATGTGGTTTGGGTAGTTTAGAGAGAGAAGAGAGTGTAAGGAATACGAGTGGTGAGTCCCTACCCCTCTATACAATCACAGGTGGACCCTCTGAGGATAAAACAGAGGTACCAAAAACTAGTGTTTGTGAGTGAAGTGACGCATCCAGAATCCGGAAACAGAGTGAATCCAGATTGGATTCCGGAAAGAGAAAGCATAAGTTGGTAGAACGGATAACCTAGGCTTACAACAACATACTAGAATCCCCTGGGACGATATTTCGGGTTAGTTTACATGTTTGGGTGTTGTAAATGGTATTTACCGCACGCTACGCGTACAACAATACTTACGCCAATAGTCTTGCCGCTATGCCTCCAATGACTTCCGCTCCCATGCATCCCAAATTGGAGTCGAGTAGCAACTGCGAGATACTCCATCCTGTGACTACTTCATTTGCCCCCCTTTAGACAATGTGTGGTGTCGTGGAATCCAAGGTGCTATATTGGGGAGTGAATGGTGTGTCGTAGATGGAACCTCAGACTTCAACACTGCTGGAGCAACTGACATCCCCAGTCCTCATAAAGCTTCCTCTGAGGGACTTTGTTGGAGGGTGTCACTAAGGTAGGATGGCCCATAGATCGCAATGGAGATTGGGAGCATGAGAGTGGCTATCGTTTCCTTCCATTAGGAGGGCTGTCAACCACACGGTCCTCGACGGGCTTCGGTGAGAAGTCCATCGTGGAATTTGTAGTAGCTACTGATCCTAGGAAGTTTCCAATGCTGAGGATTTAGTAGTGCCCGTAGTCCCAAATGGAATCCGCAGACGTTGCACAAGCAAGTCCACTTCTTAGGACATGGGTCATCGGAGTGCCAATTATCTGATAAGACATGAAATTAAAACAAAGGTCTATCCAAATGCATAAAAACAAGGAACACACCGTGAAACCAAGAAACAATTTCATTCATAACTATGTTAACAAATATGTACAATTCAGGTTGTGTCGAGCTGAAACGAAAGTCTAATGAAACCATACCAATCTAAATTGATCTCTTCAAGAGTTAACCTAATTTACACTAGAAGACACACGAACTACGTCCATGAGCTTGTTGTATTCTTTTCGATTCCTTTCATCGCATAGCATTCGCCGCCCAATTCTTCTTAGACCGTTTTCCTTGAATGACTTCAACCCTTGATCACAAGCGACATGTAGACGCTTAAACCAGGGAAGCAATACTTCAAGTAGAAAAGTATCCCTCGGACCATTTCCCCTATAACTCCAAGAGTCTGGTAGAATGACATTATCATACTTGTTCATTATATGTTTTATTGGGTCGTCGTCCACAATGACAGTATTGTCGGCACTAAAGCTTCCTCTTGAGCCATTGAATAATATATCTAGATTTTTCAAGAACAAGTCTTTATCTGTCCCTGGCTCCTTCAAGGTAGACAACCTTCCGGCTCTGTCTCTACTCTTAATAGTTTGACAAGAGTCTTGCCCAAGAATAAGAAAGGGTCCTACTAAGCCTCGAAAAAGATATTTGCAAATCATCTGAGTGGTGGACTTTTTCATAGAACTCCACACTGATATCACTGCAATTTTTCCTAGCTTCGAGAGGAAATCGGAGCAAGTGGGTCTCACCTACACAGCCTTTAGTCCCACTAAAGCGGGTTTTATGGCTGAGTGCGATCCTGAGGAGTCTCTGAAGTGTTTATGCAACAATCCCTTGGACTTCCAATCTTCGCAGACACATAGAATGCCATTTAGGTCCAGGATAACATTGATCCACTTCTCTACCACCCTGGACCTGAATGGCCAATTGACGCCCTCCGTAGTTCCTCCATGACCAGATGGAGGACCGAATTCTTGCTATCAAACAGGCGAATGCGTAGGTAGTTATAATGCTATACTATCTCATTTCAGATGTACAACGAAATCACATAGAAACTGATGCTCACCAAAAAGTACAAACGGTAGAGCACAACGGCAATACACACAAGGACCAATCGAAGTATGAACAGACAGAAGACCGAAGCTTACTTGTTTTTTAGAGGATCCGCAAGGTACTCTGAAGGTATCCTATATCACTACTTTCCGTTCTTGAACGATAGCCACATTCTGCACTTCAACTTTGGGGGCCATGCTCTGATGGACTTCATCTTCAGTTACAGAGAGAGGAAATGATAGAGGATGTGTTTGTATAGTGGGTGCACACGGTGATGCGGAGACAATTGGCAAATTCAGTGGCCTTGCGATTCATGATTTATGAAATGATACTCTATGTGAGTGCTATATATTACTAGCTCAGGAATTGAGTTTGAATATATATAATTAAAGTTTAAACTTCGACACTCCATAGTTCATTGGTAAACATGTCTCTCCACTGCAAAAATCCTAAACCTACACTATATCTACATGTAACACCCTATGATACAAATCAGCTCGAGTCGAGCTAAAACAAATGACATCGAGTGATTATTGAGCAGAACTTGCTAGTGAACCTTCGCCAAGAACCGTATCTAGTTCGAGTACTACATTGGCTGGTTCCACGAGCAAGTTTGGCTCGGTGCCGGCATCCTCCATATCTCTTCGTGTAACTTCAGCCACCTCGTGCATAGCAACCTCTAAATCGGTGGCTTCTATCTTCTCTGACGAGAGAGATGGACCTGCATCAGTGTCATTGGTAGGAGGAGGAGGGTCAGATTCTTGGGCGCCAGTAGGAAGCGGTGCAAGCAATGTTGTAGCCTCTTGCGGAACAAACATTGCTATGTCGTTTGATCTAGTGGCCTGATTTTGAATTAGGTGTTGCTATGAAGTAGAGGTAGGCTGTAGGGACGCTATCGGCGTGGCTTCATTCTTGTTCAAATATTGCTGCCACAATTCCCGGTTCTGCTTTTGTTCCATAATCATGCTTTCCGTTAAAGAAGCAAACCTTCGATTCGTCTCATCTTAGAGCCTTCTATTCTGTGCCCTATCTTCCGCTTGGTCCAGACACATACTCTCCTGTTGCCTCATAAGAGAAGCTAACATCTCTACAACAAACCTCATGGGGTCCACCTTCCTCTTCTTCGTCGCACGCGTATTCGAGGAAGGAGTCACTGAAGTAGCACACACTCCTCCGGAAGCATGCAATCCTGAAGAGGTAGAAGACCGTGGTGGATCTTGGAAGGCGGATCAACTTGGCATCGGCATGTCATCGAGACTTGCTTCATCATCCAAGCCCTCTTCCTCATCGTCGTCTTCCTCTTCTTCATCATAGATTGCAGCCTTCCTCTTTTCTACCTGACTGCTTGGGGACCCTATTGTGGACCTAGTCCTCATCCTTGTTGAAGAAGGTGTCGACTATGACCCCATCACTGCCGGAAACTATGTGGCATCAACAGGGTACCCAATGTTGAGGAAATCGTCTTTGTCGAGCTTTAATGCTAGAGTAGCAATGTTGCTCTACAAGTCAAATTCGATGTCTGGAACTGCTATGTATACATTTACTGAACTCATCTGCAATGTGTTCACATCAATGTCTAGTTTAGAATTACGTGGTTATTGCATTTCAGGTCGAACCGACCTAAATAAGCATGAAGTATAATAAATGGTGACATTCTATGAAATTTAATTGCTGGAGAAACTAAACGAATTACATCCAATAGTGTAGATCAGGTCGAACTGATTTGAATTGCATTCAGTCACTTACCAATGTAGCACACGTCAATTTGCCACCAACAAAGACAAAGAAGACATTGGACCTTGGATTGCAAAATTTCTTCACAACCCATAGGTAGAATTCCATTCTGAGCTCCATATTGTACATTCTGAAAGGTAGCTCATTGTATCTTCGTGCTTCTTTGTACACCGGTGTATCTGGAGCTATGAACTCCGGATATATTCTTGCTTTGTACACATTATCCGGGCTTTGAAGAAACATGAGCAGCACTTTCTTGAGTGCCTTAGCATTGTTCACTAGCAAATCCATCAGGCGTTTATTCTTTGCCGGATAATAATCCTCGCATTGCATGTGGAAAGTCTTAAGAACTTCATTCCTCTCGACATATGCAAGAACTTGCGCCTGGTCCTTCTCATCGGTAGAAATAAATAACTAGTACTTCACTTCCTTCAAGAGAGGCTGCTTCATTTTTTCCATGGAGGTCAAGACTTCATAGAAGAATGGCTTCTCCACTATGGAATTCTCTTTCTACAATACGCCTAGGATAGTTCTGAAGTCTATGACCCCCAACTTCACCTCCCTGGCCGTAGTGCTGGTCCATGCCATACGCGGCCACAACGAATGCTTATTCTCCAAAATTCAATAGGGTCAGAGATAAGCGACACTGGTTGGAGATACAAAATGATTTCGTTTCTCGAGGAAGATTCTAAAAAACTCTGCAGCTAAAGGTGATATCTTTGCAGCTGTTTTGTTTCAAGTCTTCACTTGCTTTGCTTGTGCAAAAAAAGCCTCACCGGGCCTCTCTAGCAAGACGTTCATAGTTGCACTTGTAATACTGCGGGTTCTCTTGAATTCCCTCCAATTGGCAACTATAAGTTCGTTGTTGGCATTGAACAGTCCAAGGTCTGGGTCAATTTGGTGAAGCTCTCTCTTCACCAATTGCTTTTGCTTCCGACACTCCACCCACTCCATAGTATTATAACAGCTATCGAGGACCGACGATATCGCTTTGATAGTCACCTTCGGATACTTGAGGGTGCGTTTGACTCCCAACTGATTCAAAATATGCTTTGCCAACTTCCCCAAGTCATCATAGCTGAGATTTCCTAATGGCTTGAAATAATCTTGACTCAGAGTGCAACTCTCCTGCTTCTAGTTCTCTTTCTCGTTGAACTTCATGAGCGTGTCTGGATTGAAGAGCTATCCGTGCATAGAGTTGGTGATGACTTCACTCCACAAATTATATACATGGGCAGGTGCGGTAATAATCTTTAGCTCGTTTATAAGTCTCATTTTATCTTCCGCCCCCTTCTTCTTTGATAGCATGTGATTCTTGTTCACATCTATCATAGCGAAGCATTGATGCATCGCTTTCTCAAACTCCTGCATATCATTATTCAACAGCGTGTCAAGCTTCGAATAAATGAAGAAAATATTCAAAAAATCAATTGCTCAGTTGTCCTATGCTTCATAGGCACTTGCGCATTGAAGACGGCACTACTACTATTGCAGTTTAGGTCGATCCGATTTGAATTACTCACCCTAAATTTTGTTGTTTGCTTCAATGACTCTCTATTCCATCAGGCCATTTGGACTATTCCTACAGCATCCGCGTCCTTTGGATTCTTTGGGCTACCCATATTCACCCATACGGTTCTTGCTCCCAGAATGTTAGTGGCCTAAGAGGGTTGTATTGCTTGAAAGTGGTTAACGCAAATGTAATAGGTGGAGATGGACTGCAACTTCTCATCATCATTTGACCACACAATAAAACAGTTCCACATCTCGAACTTTTTTTGGGTTGTCTCATCAATCTCACTATCTTCCTCCATCATCATCTTGTTGGCAGCAACGCTATGCTGACCGTTGATGATGTAGAGCAAGCCATGTTGAATATCTTCCCACTTTATTGGCTTCTTCGTAGGACCAACTAGCATCACGTAGAGGGTTTGTTTGGTGCTCTTGTCTAGGATGTTGACAAGCCAGTTCATCATGGACTCCACCAAATGGGTCTGTAAGACTCGGATGTTGAATTCAACGTGTGCTTCAATCAACTACTTGAGGGGAAGCACTTTCTTCTCATCCACCCCTAAAAAATATGGATCCGTGCATGTCTCCCAAAACTTTTTATAGACCGCACTCAAAGTTTTGTAGTTCGGTCTGCGGTCTGTCTGCAACGCTTGGGGCACCATTGCCATCAGATCTGTATAACTCAATTCTCCTCAACCCGACTACTTGGATGTCTTTTCTGCGAGGGTTTTTGCGGAGGTTGAGCCTAGTGGACTGCTTCGTATCACAGATGTTGGTGTTGGAGGTAGCTTCTTATTCTTCTTCTTTCACTACAACAAAACGGGTGTTTTATGATTGCAAAAAATGACTGCAATGAGTCATAAAATCTCAAAATATGACTTAGACAGAAAACACCATAGATGACGCGCGATATGATTGGGTCTAGTCATTACCAACTAGTCAAATTTTTCATGAGTCATATTTGCAATCATTTATATTGGAGGTATACTTAGCCGTATATTGCCTATGTGGTGTATATGTTGACTATCCTTGGAGTCTTGACTTTTCCTTGAACTGCCTAGGCAAAAGAAAAAAAAGTCTACATGGCATATGACTCCACGTAGTCATATTTTTTATTAACGTGGAATATGACTTCCATGAGTCATATTTTTTGTCGATGTGAAATATGACTCTCACGAGTCATATTTTCTATATGTTGATGTAAAAATGACTCTAGTGAGTCGTATTTTTTGTTGATGTGGAATATGACCTTCATGAGTCATATTTTTGGTTGATGTGAAAAATAACTCTCGTGAGTCATATTTCTTGTGATTATGAAAAATGACTCTTATGAGTCATGTGCTCTACATGTTGATGTAAAAATGACTCTAGAAAGTCATAATTTTTTCTTGATGTGGAATATGATTAATGTAAGTCATATTTTAGTTCATGTAGTTGTTCACATGGAATATTACTTGTAATTTTATGATTGAATATAGTCATAATTTTAAAAATATAGAGTCACATTAATAATATGATTGTGAGCATTATATAACTACAACAAGTCATATTTTGGCTAAGATATATTATAAAATATGACTCACGCAAGTAATATTTGTAACTGGGGTGACTTGAGGTTTATAGTAGCTCTTGTCATAAACTACAATCACATTCCATAGATTCTAAATCAACTTGAGGTGTTGCAATCATGCATCAACAAAGTTTAACAGCTAAATAAATGACTCCATCAAATAAAAATTGAGTACATATGATTTTTGAGATGCATAAGAGACAATCATATTAAAGAGAGAAAATGCCATAAAAAATGTGACTCTTTTCAATGGCATTTATTAGTCACTAACACAAAACATATGACAATGACACTCAATAAGTGTATATTCCTATAAGCTCTAGGACCTATATTTCTTACTGAAATTTGAAGAGGTTGCCTCTCAAGTGTTGTAAGTAACCTCCGATAACTTCAATCCAGCTTTAAGTGCCTACAAATACAATGAAGGAGATTAATTTTTAGTGAATGAACAATATAGCTCAACCTTTAAAGATTTAAGGCAACAAAAAATATGAAGCATAAGTTTAAAGTAAGAAAAATTCATAACCACTATATCTTTAGAAAACATAAATAAATAAGAAGAAATAACAACAATAGTGATAAAAGAAACAAGAACTAGAAGGTGGCAAGTGTTAAGAAGTAATAATAAACAAGAAGAAGTAAGAATTAAGGTGCTACAAAACAAGAGACACAACTTAAGATGCAATAAATTACAATAAAATGCAACAAATAACAAGAGAAAATAAGAACTAAAAGGCAACAAGAAGCAACAAGAAATATGATTTAAGATGCAATCAAATGCAATAAATAACAAGAAAAAACAAGAACTAAAAAAAAACAAGAAACACAAGTTAAAATGAATTAAAAAGAAATTAAAAGTAACAATTAGGAAGCAACAAAAGACAAGAACTAGGAAGCAAAAATTAAGATGGAACAAAAAAAAACTAGAAGCAATAATCAAGAACTAAGAAACAAAAAAAATAGAAACTAAGAAGCAAGAATTATGATGTAACAAGAAGAAACTACAAACAAGAATCAAGAACTAAGAAACAAAAAAAGTAGGAACTAGAAAACAAGAATTAAGAAGTAACAAGAAGAAAGTACAAACAAGAATCAAGAACTAAAAAGAAACAAAAATTCAAAACTAGGAAGCAAGAATTAAGAGGTAATAAGAAGAAATTAGAAGCAAAGATCAAGAACTAAAAACCAAAGATGAAGAACTAAAAACCAAAGATCAAGAACTAAAAAGCAAAGATCAAGAACTAAAAACCAAAGATCAAGAACTAAAAACCAAAGATCAAGAACTAAAAACCAAAGATCAAGAACTAAAAAACAAAGATCAAGAACTAAAAACCAAAGATCAAGAACTAAGAAACAACAAAAAGTAAGAACTAGGAAGCAAGAGTTAAGAGGTAACAAGAAGAAAGTAGAAGCAAAGATCAAGAACTAAAAAGAAACAAAAAGTAAGAACTAGGAGGCACGAAGAACCAAGAGTTAGAAAACAACAAGAAGCAAAACATAAGAGACAACAAAAAACAAAGAAGAAGAAGAAGAAATGGCAGCTAGGGTTTCAAAACCCTAAATCAGTGGCGGGTACATAGAAGTGGCGACTAGGGTTTTAAAACTCTAGTCATGCACATGACTTGTTCTAGTCATGCGACTTGACGTAGTTATGCGAGTCAATAAATATGACTATACTAAGCAATTAAGTTATTTTAACAACAAAATTTGCTACAAAGTAGATGTTTGTTGCAATACAACTCTACAAAATGTGTAAAGGGAAGTTACAAGGCCTTAAGCACCTACAGTTATAGCAAAAAAAAGTCATGCATGAATCAAATTATCTACGTCCATGCACTAAGTATATAAGAGCAAAAATATTTTAGAAAGACAATATTGAAAAACATTTTTGAATTTCTTAAAAAGGATTATGTTTTTATAGTCTATATCCTTGTAAAAACATCCAAACAACCATTTTTTAATTTCAATTCAATCATGTATATCACAGTGAGCCTCAATCTTCATATAAATAATTCTATAACTTCTAAACAACCCTATAGAGATTCTTTATAAATACGGCTTATATGACATTACGGAGAACCTTTCTAAAAAAGAAACAAACTTCAATACATGATATATATGAGTGTTTTATCTATATCCTTGAGACAAAATAAACACAACTATAATTTTTTGTTGTTCAACTTCAAATCCTAAGTTGGATATTTAAATATTGTTCAATGGGTATTCTAAGCAATGAACAATTTTTTTTAATGATAAACTGTAAGTGATTCACATCTAAACTAAAACACACTCAAACTATAAAAGTTAAAGGTTTTAGATGGTTTTGGCAAATCAAGGTCAAAACTCTAGACGTCCAAATCCTAGTTGAGAAATTTTAAAATTTTAAAATTTAAGTTGTAGAAAGTTGTAGGCTTATTCTAAAATCGTAAAGATATTTATAAGGAAATGTTTTTAGCAAAAAAATATAGAGGGATGAAGGTTTGTTTTTAATTTATCCTTCAAGATTTCATCCAACATTTTCTCTTAGCCTATAATTTCAAATTCATTCATACTTTCAAAATTGAATTCTAAATGTCATTAAATTTCAAGTTTCCTTTTTTACTTGAATTGGACGAACTTTGGTATTTTTTATCCAAAACTAATGCCATAGATTATCTAATTTCATCATACTCTATCTTCCATAGTTTTTCTCTATTTTTTAAAGTGTGATATGTTACTGGAATCTTCTACAAATTAACGAAGTATTCTTGAATATCAAATTGAATTTAATAAATTCTTAGAGGTTTGATTTAAACCTCTAATTTTTAGCACAATTATAGTTTCTACAAGAAGAGAATAAACTAAGTGCTAAATTTAAGGACATGCCTTGGAATTTGTTTCTATAACATCCCTATTCTTCAACATGTATATTGTAATTGTATTTTGAAGTCTACTTTAATCCATTTTTATTACATTTTTTGTGTTTTTGGATACAACTTAAATAACAACTTTTACAACAAGGAGTATGAATTAGATATATGATCTCATTCTTTTCTTTCAATCTATTTCTTTCTACTTTCCCCTCTTGATTTTCTTCAAATTATTTTCAACATTTTTTATTTTTTCCTTCATTTTTTGAAATGGTTTAGAATTGCAATCTTAGATTTTTACTGCTATTAATTGATTTCTAATTACTTTAGGAATCAAACAATTGTAACAACATCAACCTCGTAAGTGATAACTAAATATCTACTTAAGACTTGAAAAATTCATTTGATCAACTACATGTATTATAATCAACAATCTTTGTTTAATACATAGTCAAATCCTTATAAGGGGGTCATATTAGTCTTCTAACCATGTTCAAAGCTTGGAGTAGCAACTTGGAACTTACGCTTCTTCTTCAAACACTTAGAGACCCTCAATACAAATCGCACTCCTCACTTACTCTTGCTCCATGGCCACTCAAGCATGAATTTTTCTCACACTATTCTTTCTTCTCTTTGGATTAGATTTTTTCTAATCTTCAAGTAATTTTTTTAAACTCTGTAGCCTTCAATCTACATTACTAGTTTAAATACATTAGATTTCGCTTCGCATTAGCCATCACAATCACTTAATATAATTAGCCAATTCCATAGCAAATTCAAATAGAGAATCAAGGTAGGCCCGATTTCTATCTTGGATTCTGAAGCTTAGTCCTACCTTGGTGCTTTGGTTTGTCCATAGACTTTTATTCTTCTCTAATTTTTTCTTAAATACTCAAATAAAAATTGATTATCTCCTATTATTAATTGTTTTATTCCTCTCTATTCTTTTTCTAATTCCTATAAAAAAATTTAAATATATTAATTTAAATATAAACATGTGCCATTCCAAATTATTTGGATATTAATTCTGTAATAGACACATCATACAAAAGAAAATAATTTTTTTTAATAGGTATTAAACAAAGTCATCCCAAGGAATGGCCTCTAGGGACAAAATATAGAAGACCCATCTTAGATTGCCAACCTTTTCCTTAGGCTCCCACCAAAGAAACAAAAAATAACTACCAAAGAAATGTATCTACAAAATATGATTGACTCAAAAATACGATTGCAAAATATGACTAAAGTGAAATTGTGACTAGCAAATATGATTTAGTACTCTCCAAATATATAAACCGCCCAAATTTTCTTCAAGCTGCCTAAAAGAAAAAAAATATGACTGCAAAATATGATTGATGCAAAAATATGACTGCAAAATATGACTGATGCAAAAATATGACTAATAAATATGATTGACTCAAAAATATGACTACAAAATATGACTAATGCAAAAATATGACTAATAAATATGACTAATGCAAAAATATGACTAAAGTGAAATTATGACTAGCAAATATGATTTAGCACTCTCCAAATATATTTCCCGCCCAAATTTTCTTCAAGCTGTCCAAAAGAAAAAAATGTGACTATCATAAAAATATGACTAATAAATATGACTGTGTGTTCCCCAAACATGTTCCCTATGAAGCTTTATGAAGTATTTTGGAGTTCCCAACGAACATATACTATACGCCCGCAACGTACAAGGCCAAAACATGACTAGTAGTCATATTTGTAGTCATATTTTTTTTCAAAGAGTTGGCCTCCAAAAATATGACTGCGAATAGTCGCCAGTCATCCTTAGTCATATTTTTGTATTCATAAAACACCTGTTTTCTTGTAGTGTTTCGACCTTGAGATCCTAACATTTGTATCCCCACAGATGGTTGACCTTCACCTTGACTACCGAATTCAACAGAGATTGTTCGAGGAGCCATAAACAATTGTTGCATTGCGTGCTTCTCCTTTAGCACTTCGAATGAATTGAAAAGATAGCGCAATTTAGTATAGAGATGCTTTCCTATCAAAGGTGAACCATCAGCGTTACTATAATAGTTCTCGTCTACCTTCTTAACCAGGTTTTTGATCTCGCTACTATAAGGTATAGGCTCCAAACTCTGAAGGAAAGGTACCATCTTGAAAGGGATCTTCTCTGAGTTTAAGGTAATTGTGAAGTGGTATTGCTTGTCGGGTCCCAATTCACTCTTCGTTGTCACATAGCGTACTTTGATCTCTGGGTAGACATCATTAATAACATCCTTGACCTTCTCATCGTAAGAAAGGGGTATAAAGATTTCTGAGTTCTTGTATTTTATATTAAAGACCATGTTGTCCGTATGGGGCACCATGGTCAAACTCGAGGCTTTGACTTGGTCGAGATCAATGAACTTCCAGTAATCTCCTTCAATCATCATCTCGTCATCATCATACTCGTCCTTTGGTCTTGTAGTTGTCAAATGAGTAAAATAGGTGTTTAGATTTTGAATTTGGTCTTCCATTCTGCATAAACATTGGATCTGTGAGTTAATACATTAGTTCACAGAACTCGTTCAAATCAGAAATAGTGTCCATGAACCCAATCCAATTCCTTCGGCTATTTGCAGTTCAGGTCGGCTCGACCTGAATGTTGATTCATTATGATGGATATTCTAGGGTTATCGTTTCTAATTATCTTAATAGATTTTGTTAGGATTAATTTGGCTTAAAGTATTAGATGTTGGGGATTGATGATTGTTATCATTTATGTTTTCAGTCAAGATACTAATAGTGATAATTCCACTCTGTTATTGTTATCAAGCATTGCAGTTTAGGTCGCCCTGACTTGAATTGCACATTTATTTTTTATCAACAAATTCTTAATGGTTTGAATTTGTTCATTGTTTATCAAGTTGATACTTATTTGATGAGTTTATGAATTAGGCATAGTGATGGCGTTTTAGCTGACAGTGATGGCATTCAACAGGATTCTCTTTGATTTTTCAGTATTTTACTTTTTTAACTTTTTAACTGAATTGAGTAGCAGTAATGAAAGTATTTGACTAATTGTGTATGAGCTGAATTTCTTTTACCTCTATGCAATTCAGATTGGGACGGCCTGAATTGCAAGCAAGTGAATGGTGCTTTATAGGTGACACAGCCAGGCTTTCTTCAGACTTCTCTACAATTCAGGTTGGGACGACCTGAATTGCACTTATGCTAATGGTGCTTTACGCGTGACATGGCCTGTCTTTCTTCGGACTTCTCTGCAATTTAGGTTGGGACGACTTGAATTGCACTTATACTAATCGTGACTTAAAAGTTGCGGTTCCAGGATTTCTTTTAAGTTTTGTGCTGTTCAAGCCACCCCAACTTGAACTACATTTTTGTGTTGAATAATACTTTTCATTATCATGTTCTTTGATACTTATTTGATACTTGTTTGATACCCATTCGATACCCGGAGATACCCTGAGTAAACCCTATGTGAGCAATAAAATAACCCTGATCAACCCTTGTACAAACCCTAAGTGAACCCTAAGAGAACCCTAAGCTCCAAACCTGATTCAAAAAACCCTCAGAATCACAACAAACCCTAAACCTAGAACCAAAATAAGCGAATGTGCATACCAATAAACCACAAACCATGAGAAGCGAACATGCTAACCAAGGAACTAAAACGAAAGAATGTGATTCAAAACTACATCCACACAAAAGTAAACCGTGAACAAGTGCCAAGTACTAAAACCGTAGACCACAATCTAAGGTCTTTTGCAAAACTAGAAAATTCAAACACGAGACAATAAACCACAACCCTAGAATGAAACCACTGCAAATGAATTAGAAGGTGAAGTGCAACAAACACAAAAACTATGACAAAACACAGAAAAACAAGTCTTCCCAAGAGGAGAATGACGAACCACAACTATGGATGCTGAGCTCCAGAAAAAATGAAGACAATGTGTAGTTGACAACGAACAAAAAGTGTGGAATAGTAAGCAAATACAAGGAAGTGTAAGTGACATTACCATTCTAAGATAGAGCTCCACAATTGTGAAAAAATGAGAAGCATTCCATGTTAGTGAAGCTCATGCCCACAGCAACAACCCTGAACATGTTCTTTGTGGAATAAGCACAATGGAAGACAACCAAAATTGATAAAATTTCAGAAAAAAACACAAAAATTTGTGCAGGGAAGGAGGATTACCCTAAACCCAAGTCGCAGCAAAGAAACCGAGTTGGAAGAGAAAAAACTGATGCTCCACGACTGCTAGAGATGGAAGAGTGCAACAAAGAGAAGACGAAACTATTGAAGAAACTAAGAATCGAAATTGTAAGCACACAGTGAAACAAAACCGTAACTGAAGCAAGTGAAAACACAAAACGGGAAGACAAGAGTAAACACAGAACGGCAAGACAAAGTGCACAAAGGACTGAAGATGAAGCGCACAGAAGATTGAGTGAAACCCTAAACCCTAAGTGAAGCACCGTAAACCCAATATTCTGACCCGCCAGCCGCGTGGACACGTGGCGGGGCGTGATTGGTTGGGATGAAACGTGATTGGTTGGTTGAGGCTAGCATGACCTCAATGAAAATGTTTTTAACCTCTCAAAGTCCAGATTCATCTCCAAAATTAACGATTTGAGAAAAACCTTTATAAAGTGATATTTGGAAGACTATTTTGGAATTTCTATACAAATAAAAGTTGTAGACTATGAGTTGTAGATTCCATCCATACGGTTCGATTCACCAATGCTATTACCAATATCTTTTTTATACATTTTGAAAGGAAACTTTCTAAATTCCTTCTAAATGCAATTTCAAGAAAAATATGATCATTTTTGGGGTAAAATTTGTTGGAATGGATTTGGAATGAGATTATCTTCACATGGTGATTTCTTGAAATTTGTGTGTTCTTAAGCTCTATGACAATTTTGGCAATTTTAGTTTAGAACTACAGTCAATGCAAATTTGGCTTAGTTAACCACTTGACATACTCCAACATTTGCAATTTTAGAAAAAAATGTACTCTAGTAACACCAAATTCAACCCTTAGATAGGACAACAACTTCATAATGTATTTCTACAAAATTAGGATAACTTTCATCCAAGTAATAAGGAGGATGAAACTTGAGTTTTCATTTGTCTATTGTCTAGAAAATGGTCATTGGAGCACTGAGGGGTTAAACTTTTTAGTGCAACATCCTAGCTCCTCCTCTTTGTCTTAAGGAATTCTCAATAATTTCAAAGATTTTTTGTCAATTCAAACGCTAATATCTTACAATTTTCATGGTGGAAATTTCTGATGTTTTTTCCTAAACTTCTAAAACTAGCTTACTACAAGATCCTACCATTACATGTGTCCAATAAGTGTTTTTTTCCCTAAAAGGGCACTTTTGGAGAGTTTCGGGGGAAAGCATAGTTAAGGAACTTTAGAAGTTAAGAATCCACTGAGAACACTTGCAATTCAGAAGTCACCATGAACCCTAGTCATGATTGATTATCATTTCCTAATCCATTTCATTTTTTTAATGCTATAATAGAGTAAGAGTTAAAGAAAATTGTGAAGAATTAATAAATTGTAAACATCAAATTAGTCAAGCATGCTTATCATTATCCATTTAACCCCTGAATGCTCCAATGTCCATTTTATGGATGATGAATAGATGGAAATTCAAGTTTCATCATCCATATTGCTTAGATGAAAGTTACCCTAAACTGTGGATATATTTTATTAAGTTTTTGTCCTATCTAAGGGTTGGATTTGTTATTTCTAGAGTACATATATTTATCTAAAATTACAAATGTGCAAGGATGTCAAGTGGTTGACCAAGCCAAAATTGCATTGACTCTAGTTCAAAATCGGATTTGCCAAAATGAAGTCATAGATTTGGTAAACACAAAAATTTCAGAAGATTACCATGTGAATAGTACCTCATTTCAAATCCACTCCAAGTTTTAATTAAAATCAAATTCTTAACACTTTTATATTATGAATCATTCTCTATTTTTTTCCTATATGTTGTAATGCCAAATGATTTGAAATTTTTCAGGCATGTAGTCAACTTGCCTTGAAGAATGAATCCAAAGAAGCACCACCATTTTGGACATTTTTTCGTACAAATTTGAGCTTGTAAAGTGTAGTTGCCTGATCTTTTATAGGGCCCAAAAAAAAAATTCTATGAATTCTAAAGCTTATATCTTGCAATCCATATGGTGAAAATTTCTAAAATTTTTTCCAAATATTTTCAAAATAGCTTACTTAAAGATCCTACAATTACCTATGTCCTAAAATGTATTTTTTTCTAAGAACTGCACTTATGCTAATGGTGATTTATTATTATTTGTTGGCATTGTAAACTATACAAGCGGGATAGAAGTTTGAATTTGCAAGTACTTTTGCCATTCACTACAAACTAAATTGAAGGTCATCAAATTGGTAAGAATCCATACTAGAAAGAATACACAAAGGAGCAATAATTATTTATAAAAGCTTGTATAAATTCATAAAACACTTTACTTCTGCTATAATTTCTAGGAATTGGAGTAAACATTTTTTTTAACATGTAGGGGGCATTGGCATTAAAATAGCTTGTAGGACAACTTTTGTAAAAATTACATCAAATGAAAATGGCAAGAAAGGTAGGTGAAGACCAAAGTCAACTAAACAAATGAACAAATGCTTTAAAATGTTGGGTTCTATATGTCTTAGACAATATTCACCATATATATGAAGAATTTCAACACTATTATGTGATCTTCAAAGACTCATTTGAGAAGTGCCCTCCAATTATAACTGTAAAATTCATTAATAGTATTCTATTTATAATAAAAAAATCTTCAATGTTTACCAAAAAGATTAAAAAGTAAGGTACCTTGCTCGAGGATACATGTATTTTCTAAACTATTATAATTAGGGTTTTAATGCTATTATTGCCTTCATTATAATTACATTTATGGATTCCTTCAAAATACTACTATAAGAACTTTCTACATGAAAACTAGATAATCCCCTTAACATTGGACTATAATGCATTATAGGTAATTACTATCAGGGCCATATAATATGAGAGGTTCCTACCAATGCTTCATCGGTAATGCATTGAAAAAAAGGAAAAACACTAGTTTAGTGTATTCATGAACATTCAATACAAAAAATGCTATAAAATAATGTAAACTCTATTTCTTTAATTTGCCATTGATTCATTTTAGTGTAAGTTCTATATTCTTTTCCTTATAAATTGTGTTCATAAAACAACATCAACTAGGTGCATATTTCTGGGGTCCCAGAGACCACATTCTATCGCTACTAGATGTATTCAAATAATGGTTGGGAAGCAATGGCACATGGTAATTCAAGGTTGGTGAAGCCAAAGAAACACACTCAACAAACTATTGCAACGTTGAAGTGCATTCTAGACAAGGAGGCAGATCACATGCCACATTGTACTTGGACTCTCAAGTCTGGGGAGAAGGTCGTCTCCATGATTCTTCCGCTTACCTTTTAGTGGAAGGATCAAATTGAAAAAATCAATGAAGCCAATGCTACTTTTGGATTGAAGGAGGTGTCAACTTCTAACTTGAGCAAGATTAGATCATCTAGGTTCCCAGAGTATGATGTGAAAAAGCCAAGAGATAATTTTGCTCGGTGCTCTATTTGTGACAAATTGCAGGAACTAAGGAAGGGAGTATTTCCTGGGTCTCATAGTGCTTTGAACTGGTCGCAAAAGTTGGACAAGCATCTTGCCATTGCTCGTGCTCACAGGGAGTTGTACTATGCAAATTGTTACCAATCGCATAATTCCCCACATGAATGCCTTACGATTATGCATGACAAGATGGATCATGCTAGAACCGCTTCTCCACTCTTCTCATACAAGAGTAAAGAACTTGATGGCCTAGTGAAGTTGCCTGTGTCCGTGACTGGCATGATTGCACATGGTCATGCTGATGTGCGCTATGCGCATTACGGTTTGGATCTATTTCCCCACGATTCAAACTACACCATTGGCTCCATGGCCAAACTATTATGAGATTTGGAAGAGCCACCAAAGTCTTCTTCTTGGCAATTGTTTGTGAGGTCGGGGTCGACAAATTTGTTTGGCGCAGTGCTTAAGGGAGCTGAGATGTGTGAGGTGTCTCTTCCTCCTCCACCAATTACCTTAGTTCCAACGACGTCGTTGCCACCCATTCTAAATGTGCAGATGGACAATGTCACCAGGGACAACAAGAACATATATGTTTTCTATTTTTGGTCTCTACTTATTGCAAACAAGATCTTCCGTGAAGTGTATATGAACTTCATGATTGTGGGTCATACACATGACGACATTGATGCGCTATTTGGAAGATGGAGCATGTTGCTAAAGAAGGAAAACTTCCTTATATTTCCTGCACTCATGAAGTTGTTCATGGATGTGGAATCCATTCCTACTATCCCTCATCTTATAGAAGAGGTGCCTGATTTCAAGGGATTCATTGCAGGTTCATTTGTGGACGGAGATGAGGTACTCATTGGACATACAAAGCCACAACAAGTGAAGTTCTACTTAGATTCAACGGGGGGTCCAGTCATGAAGTACAAACTATTGTGCACTGATGAGAACTGGTTAGGGCAGGATGGCAAAGGCATCAAATTGTGGAAAGAAGATGCAGAAGGGCGAAGTTTGTGGCCTCATGGAGTGCCATTGCTAGTTCTACAACGTCCTATGAGAGGCGTGGAAGACATTTTGAAAGGGATATTTGAATTTTTCAAATACTGGGAGAAGTTGTACAATGCAGATGTCACAGGGGAATACCGAAGGAACTATGAGCATTTGGTCTACTATTGGCGGGGTGTGAAGGTAACATTATTGGAACCAGTAGCTACTTCTACTGTTCTGAGGGATGGTTTTTGGCCGGCAACTCATGTTCAAGTGGCTCGAGTGGATGAAGTAGGAGAAGATGGCGAGAATCGTGAAGAGTTTGGAGAGGATGACACCTACATTGGGCCTTTGTGGGGTCGCCCACAACCATTCTTTAGGGTGGGTCGAGGTCTCTTTGAAGGCTACTTTGTCGCAATTTGACCTGCTGATGGTGACACTCAACCAGTTTGGATTGCAAGGGTGTTGTCTGATCCAAATTGTAATCCTGAGAAACCAAATTGTGTTCTCATTCAATACTTTCGCCCAACATTGAGGAATCAAGATGTTCAAGACTTCTATATTGGATGGGACAGTGAAAGAGGTTTACATTGGAAGGTTGATATAGCCGATCCATCTATTTGGGAAGAAATGAATGCTCTCATGATAGCGTGGAAGTCTCAAATTAGAAATGACACACACTAATGTTTGCTTAAGATCCTGGCTGCTCAAATTGAAATCATCAACTAGAGTTTGGCTTCGTATACTTTGTCTTAAGTGTAGCATTCGATGAGTTGGATTAGGTCCAATATGTTGTTAGCTACATATGGTAGAGTGTTATTTGTTTTCTTATACGTCTACAATATGCTTTCACATTACTATGAAGGATATCATTTTGATTTCTTATAAATGAGGGGTTGGAGATTTAGATTCATGAATGTTTAACTATAGCTTACTACAAGTAGTATTCAAAGCTTTGGTTTCTTTGAGGGGAGTAATATATTTGGATGTTACACTTGCAACATTCAGATTGCAAGAGCAATATGTATACTGTTTTAATATATTTCATATGGCATTTTATATATACTTGTTTGCAAAAGACATGCAATTTTTGACCATATACAATACAATCTTCTTTTCAAAACATTATATTCATTGCATGACTCTCATTTTAATAGAAATTGCTACTTTAATTTAATTACTTAAGTAATCATCAAGCTGAATTACAACTCACTCAATTCACTAATTGTACCTTTGAAGGCCAAATACTAATATGAGAGGGCGACACTCTCCCATTTTAATGAATATGATGTTTCTAGGGATTCTTTAATGCTCTTCATAAACTTCTTGGAATTGTCATCCTCCACCTTCACTTTCATTGGTCTCCGGCTCACTTTCTCCTTCTTGATTCACACAGTGTATCAGCTATTGGAGGTTTCCACTTCGCTCTCCGAACTGTTGGAAGTGGTGAAGGACGCATCCGTTTCAGATCCGGAACTAGAGGTCTCGGAATTGGAAAACTTCCGCCATCGTCTCACGCGCTTTTTGTATTTTTTGCTTCGTCCTTTCTCCATCTTCTCACTCTTCTTGATGGATCTTCTTAGTGATTGTACTGAGTTCTTATAATTTTGGGCGGATTCCATAGCTTCCCATAATGTGGTGGGTCGGGCTCGACGAATCTGAAAACCCATCTCTTTTGGAAATCTTGCCATGTACCATTCCACTTGTATGCTTGGAGCCATTTCTGAGGTTAGTTTCTTGATTAGGGCCTTCACTCTCTACCCATATTTCCACACTGACTCATTGGAACGCATGGTTACCTTGCTAAGTCTCCCTAGCGCTCTAGCTTCTCCCCTAACTTCCCTAAACGTCCCAAGGAATAAATCTGTAAGTTGGTCCCAATTGTCTTGGATAGCATCCGGAACATCTTGGTACCATCTCAAGGCTTCGCCTTTCAGCAATCCTTGAAAAATTTGTTGCCTGGAGGCTTGATCCTCCTAGTTTGGTACCGTGGTGGCTTCGAACTCTCCCATCCAACTATCAACATCTTTACTACCGTCTCTCCGGAATCTACTGCATTTGAGGTGTGTAGTAGTCACCATGGTGTCTAGTTCGTCAAAAGATTGCTCTTCTTTAAAAGAAATTGACTCCCTCTCCAGTTCCTCTCAAACTCCTTTCGGTTGAAGGTTTGGTTCTGGACCTATGGATCTAGCCAGAAGAGGGTTTGATCTCACAACTTAAGAAGGGACAACCACTAAATCCTCCTCTAATCTTGACGCTGCAATTCCATATACAACAACTCCTCTAGATACTTCTTCCAACTGCTCAGAACGTCGTCCAACTAGAATCGTCCTTTGAGGTCTACTCATGAAGGTCAAAGAGAAAACTCTAGTTTGGACTTCACTCTAAACTCTCTTGATCACTTTTCCAGATCCTTTCCTGAAACTTACAACAAGCTTTCAAAATCCCCGACAACGGCGCCAAAAGTGTCACACACGCAGAGGAGCATAAGTACCCTTACAACACCGAAACATTGTAAAATGACTTGAAATATTGTCCCCAAGGATTCTAGACTATTGTTGCAAGCCAAGATTATCCGTATTATCGACTTAAGCACTCTTTTCACTTCCTTTTTGGAATCCGGATCCGTCTCTCCTTACACACACACTACTTTTTGATGCCTTTGTTTTACCCTTAGAGGGTCCACCTTTGATCTTGTAGAGGGGTAGGGACTCACCACTCGTATTCCTTACACTCTCTTCTCTCTCTACTCTATACAAAACACACTTAGACCAAATGTTGCATTAGATTAGATCAAGAAACACTCTCACAATTTGTCAAATGGCCAATCCAGAAGGCAAGTCACTCAAAGCCGTAACCAGTCCTTTCCACTTACAATGACAGATCAACAACAACTGGAACCAATGGAGAGATTGTTAGTTGTTCATTAGATTGATCCTAGGGTTTGGCAGAGCTTTGGAGAGTAGAATGGGGATTTTTTCGTTGGCAGTTGCTTATCTCCGCACGGAACCCTCCTTGGTATTCCAGACTTGCACCCACACCACTCCTTGTTGGATTTCCGTTTTAGTGTTTTAAAGGCACCACACACAAGACCGTATTCACAAGCCTAAACTACGTCACACACGCTCCTTCCAAATTGGATCTAGTCACCTTAGATCCGGATTCCTCTTTTCCTCTTCTTCTCTCTTACACTTCAACACTCTCACAAGCAAATACAGAAAAGCTGGATACATGACAAATCAATTCTTGAATGTCCACTTGGTCACTCAGATTAAAGAAAGGATGACAAGATATGGACTATAAGTGCTAGGATGGAATGAGAAGGCAACAAGCTTTCCCTCCCTTAAAAACTCAAAAACCAAAAACCAAAAAGGCCAAAAAGCCACCCGGAAATCTAAGGGACCAATTACAAACCTCCCGAAAACCCCGAAAAGTTAGATCTTAAAAATCCGGAACCCAAACCCACGCTTGGAACCTCGGTTCAGATTCAAAATTCAAATCCTAACTAACTAAAACCCTAACTACTTCGCCTTTCGCCCCTACTTTTGACTGCTCCCGCCTTGACTTGTTGGTACTCGGACGGATGCCCTCAGAGTCGCCTTCACCAGCATCGTCTTCACTACTACCCGAGTCTAGATCTTTTGGATCTCTGGAGGTGAGTCTTCCTCTTCTTCATCTTCCAATCTGGTTTGGTATTCCTCTTCTTCAAATTTCTCAATCTGAGTGATCTCCCTCTTGTCCTCTTCTTCTCCTAGAGACGTCTCATCTAACACAATGGTTGTCCTCTCCTCCCTTAGTTGAGGTTGCCGCATATGCTCGAAGCTTTCTAGGTGAATTCGGGCTGGATTCTTTAGTCCTCCCATCTGGTGCACCAGATCGCTTTGGATAAGTAGTCTAGGTGTTTGAAGGGTTTCCTTCTCAAGAAGATGGGTAGTTGAAATAGACGGTGAGACAATAACTTCCGGTGGCGCCAACTCCCATGCTATGTTTGGTTGCTTAGTCGGCTCTCGAATTGTCTTCACGCTCCTTCGGATGGTCTTATCTAGCTGACCTGAGAAGGGCTATGTTGAATGTCAGAGGGTCTCCCTAAGAACTTCTGGTCTTAGTAGAAGCGACAATGATGAAGTTAGTTTCACCGGAGTTTCCATGTGGAAATGAATTTCCGAAAAACTGAGAGACATCCATTACCCGGTCCGGATCAATATGCCCTAAGAGCTGGCGCATCTCCTTCAACACTGTCTCCATCCGTGATGAGAAGTCGACCAGGATCCTGACTACCTTTGATCCGGTCAAATATCCTTCCTTGATTAGCTAGTTCTAGATGAGGTAGGCTTTGATGATGAGCTTTGAGGGTCTATCCACCAGACTGGATAGGTTCTTGACGAGCTACAAAGCTTCCTTCTCTCTCTACTTTGATGCGTTTAGCTCTCCTTCTGCCTAATTCAATTTGGATTAGAGGTCATTCTTCTCCTTCTCCAAATTCTTGATCCGCTCCTCCTTCCGTCTCAACTCCTCTAGATTCAGAAGTCTCTACACTACATTTAGTAGATCCTCTAGCTCGACCTTCAACTCCTTGTTGATCGTGTTGAGTATGTCTTCCAAGTTTTCGTGGTATTCTTATGCTTGCAACACCCAATTGAATCTGGTCTTGAAGAATCCGGAAATTTCTTCCGTCAGCTTCTCCGAAACCTACTCTGAAACAAGAAGTTTCCCTCATGAAGCCGGATTAGTGGATTTCCTCTATCTACGATTTATCAATTGCTCCTCCTCTTTTGTCTCTTCTTCTTCTTCTTCGAATGCTCGTTGCTCTACCTCCACTTCGTCCGTGAGGCCATAATGCAAGATTGTGGTTCTGGTGTTGTACTCTACCATCTCTACATTACTGAGAAGTTCTGCGTAGTGATAGAGTAGGAACAGGTAAGGACCAAGAGGGCTAGTTTTAGCCTTGACTACATAGGTGGCAAGTTTGGAGACTACTACTCCAATGACCTTCTCCTAATGGATTGGTCTACCCTCCATTGCACCAAAAATGGTGTTGGCCACCATGAACGTAACCCAGGTAGGCTTTTCCGGATACAAGATCAAAATAAGGAATTCTAAGACCCTTTTCTATCTCCCATCTTGACAATCACTAATGGCATACCCCTCCCTAGCATGAGCTGCATTCTTAAATTTCTTGGCCGTGAACTTATTAGTTCGGGAGGCTAATCTGGATCCTTTCTTCAGGAATCCGTATACATTCACCCAAACCTCATCTGTTTAGGTCCTAGGTCGCCCTCTTATTATCAACTCATACTGATTCAGAGCTCCTACGATAAGCTCTTGAATCATCCGTTCATTCTTCACGGTCCATGGCCTAAGGAATAGGCCAATACACCCTATCGTGTTTAGGTCGTCTCCTTACTACGATCAATCACTTTGTCTCTTTGGAATGGTAGGACAGACCATCCGTGCAGTAACTAAAGGTTTACGATTACCTCCCTCTGCAATTGAGAACCAAAACTAAGTTCAGATTTGGTGGAGAAGCACAATCCTCAATTCTTGAAATGATCTCTAATTCACCACTCTTTCACTCAACTACACAAGTGCAAACTACTACAAAAGAAAGAGGGAAGAGAAATGGGAGTGGCAAGGGTTAAGTACTTGTCATCCTACCAACTGATCCCAATAGCGGACCATTTATTAGAACGGTTCCCTAGATTCCTAAATCAAAACTCTAGGACATAGGTTGTCGCAACGTAAAATTTTAGTTTTTGTGGTTTACCTAAGAAGACTAACCAAAAACCCAAAAGTAGGTATCCGGATCTAGCTAAGGAACCGTTAGAAGCTAAAATAGAGAAGGAAAATGAGGTAGTGGATGGACCAACTCGAATTTGGTCCCTACAGAAGAACGGATGAGAATAGAAGTCAGATTGGGTCAGGGATGAACTGGATTCTAGGAGGGCTGGACCAGAAAAGGTCATGATGGGATGATAGGGGTCCAACGACTATATAAGGGTTGGCCTGCCCAGTTGAACCTCTTTCACGCTTTCGCCTGTCTTAGTGCTCTCTATGCTCTAAGCTTTTTGTTTTTGTCTGTGACTTAGCCTTCCATATAGGACTTGTGTGAGAGTGTCTTCTTTGAGGTTTGAGTTGTTATTGCCATAGTTTTAGTTTCCGGTTGAGATTGGAGAGAGAAAGTGAGGAACAGGACGTGCGGCTAGGAGAGGGTGAGGTAGAACCAGAAAGGGGTTCTGTGCTCGCATCCGCGCCCATGCTGTAGCTTCGAAGTAGAGTCCGATAGGCTAGCATGTTCTCGGTAGAGGTGAAGCTCTGGAAGGTGATTTCGGTCATCCCCTCTATCGAACCAGAAAAGTCCCAACTCATGGAAGATTTGACCTCCATGGGATGCCTAGGGTTTGTAGAAAAACCCTGGGGCTTCAAGGAAGAGTCGATGGTGAGGGAACTCTTGGGCAAACTATCCAACGAGTTTGACAACACCTTGAGAGCGGTTCTGCACCTCTAGAAGGAGGATGTATGGAGAGCGGTTTACAGTTTCCAGACAGGAGGTTTGGGAATGGTGAATCGGGAGGACGAGTTTGTTCGGGGCAAGTTCTAGGGTACCATCAATCCAAAAGACGGATATGCCAAAGAGGACTGCGTCGATGATTGCCACCGTTGGCCCCTGTAGTTCCTCCTTCTGATCCTGCATCCGGAAAAGCCAATGAGGGTGACAATTTCCCTCGCGAACACAATTTTCGGTGCCCTGAGCAGGAATCGCAAAGTCGACTGGGCCCGGACCATTTCCGATCTGGTCGTCTAGCTCGTACGTAGAGTCGGGAAGAATAGGGCCACTCCCGTGTGTCCCTACCTCATCCATCTCTACCATTCCCATCAACTCTTGACCACTGCAGAGGAGAAGGTGTGGAGGACTCAGGAAGTCCTCCTAAAGTCTGGAGAATCAGAAATGGATGATGAAGCCAATTCCGGTTCCAACTCCGGAGAGGAAACCGAGTCAAAAGACAAGGAGCCGTTGATGCCGCCGATCAAGCGATAGAAGACGACACCTCCTCACAAACGAGGGACGCCAACCGATCGCAATACATCGGCCTCGGAAGGAAGAATAGAAGTCAAGAAGACCGTATCGGAGGAATCGGATCCCGAGTATCCATTCAATCTTCTCATCACCATCTTGTGCAACGTGAGAGTAGATTAGGAACTGAAGAAAAGGATCTTGGGTGCAATCGGAAAGTTGATGGGAGTGTCACTAGACAGCAAACTACCAGAGAAAGTGGCGAGTTGCATCTCTGATTCCGTCGAGACTCGAAAACAAGAAGCAAAGATCCATAGCTTGTAGGAGGAGGTGGATCAATTGAAGGCAAAACTCCTTGTGCTCAAGGAGAACTCGTTCGCTACTCGTGCAATGGTCGAGGAAGCTCGGAAAATGGTTGAGTAAGTAAAGGCCACCTTCGGGGAGACTAGAATGGCCGCCCCCAAGGCCAAACTGTTTGACAAGAAGGTGCACGACGAGAAAAAGCCATCCGGTTCCTAGATGGTCTGGATTCTCACTAACTTTGCCAAACAAGTCGAAGCGGCAATGAAGGAGGCACGGAAAGCAGCGGACCGGATGGAGGAGAGTAGTCGGATATTGTCAAGTGCTACCTACTCTTAAGGGATTCAACTCTCGGACATCTTACTACCGGATTTGTTCCTAGATGCGGTAGTAGGGGAAGGAAAGGATGTCACCCCAAAGTCCAAGAGATCGGAGCGAAAGGCGACTCCGGTTGACCCGCCTAGACCCGCCATTGATTTGGATTCGACCCCCGGATCCGCAGCAGGTGACCTGGTTCCTAAACCTCATGAGGGGGAACGGAACCGGAACTTGAACGAGATCTTCAAGTAGATGGAGCCAGGAACTGAGAGTGCCACCGTTGGATCTCGGGTGTGTAAATAGGTGTGTAAATATTAAGAAGGGTAGGAACAAATTCGGATCCTGTTTCGATCTAGTTAGGTTAGGTAGGACCAAAAGTCCGGCTTGAGTGGCGACGGGGCTTTCGTGGGCTTTTCTACCCATTTGTATTTTAGGGTTGTATATAAGTTAGCCCTTGCAAAGGGTACTGCGAGTCTTCTTTTTGCAAACTTCTTATACCGTTGTATGCACTCTTGTGTTGTGTGTGTCTCTCCCAAGCGTGGTAGGGTTGCATGGCATGGAGTTAGGAAAGTGTAGGACTAATTTGTGAATAGATTTCACCTCTTGGTGTGTGCGTTTTCAATCCTTAGTGTATGTGAGCGGGTTGTGGAAGTGTTGGGAGTGGACTTCAATGCCTCAACAAATCTAGAGTTTTGAGTTCCGGGTGAGAAAGCTGTTGTTAGGCTAGGCAGATAGGGAGGGTATCCTTAGTCACACTAGAACTTCTGGGTGGGAAATCCGGTTGAGTGTTCCATCTCCTGTGAGGTCTCACCACCTTAGTTGGTAAACAGAATAGCCCTTGTAGGTGCTAGAACAGACCAGTGCACTTGTGACCACCTAGCTTTGCATCGGTAGGAGGTGGCATCAAGGTCGTTGTAGTATGGGAGGATCATACGGGGGGTCTCTATGTGACCTGCAAACCGGTTTGCTGTCCAGGTTGTTGTGAAGGATTAAATTGGATCTGAATTAGTTTAGGAGAGGAGGAGATAGGACAGTGGGTCTTCAGCCACTATAATTCACGGAAGGAGTGGTGGGCCTACCACTCACAAAATCAAGTAGTGACCCCTCTAATGGTCCAACGGAG
Organism: Straminergon stramineum; assembly: GCA_963920665.1. Lineage (NCBI taxonomy): Eukaryota > Viridiplantae > Streptophyta > Bryopsida > Hypnales > Calliergonaceae > Straminergon > Straminergon stramineum. The sequence goes on from OY987273.1 coordinate 16,440,025, forward strand.
GCAAAACTAAATTGGAAGAGGAGTGAGAAGATATACGGACAATCCAGAATGGATTGGTCCAGAGGAGTATCAAGACTGGAAGTGGTGCAGTCTTGGGATTGGGTTAAATTGGATCAACTGAATATTTAGGGAATCGGAAGTAGGATTGTTTTGTCGAACGCTTATTAGGGTTCGAGTATTGAGTTGTCCGTCTAATGTCATGTGTCGTATAAGACACATGTCGCATACACTAGACAATTTTGTCGCATAAGGCTTTATCCTAGCAACAAAGACAATTTGAAATCTTCCTTTATTTATGAAATATAATTTAGAATGTAATAAGTGATTATTAAATTGAAACACTTCAATAAAATGAAACTCAAATATGTCAAGATTGGAAATAGAAAGTGCTTTATTTGAAAGTCAACCTTAAAGTTGACTTTATTAGATGGACAAGGGGGTCTACTAGATGTGTTGGACGTCGTGTTTGTCATGTTGTCGAGTTGTTTGACTAAACAACCATGATCGAAAGGGGAGGAATCCGATTCGAGACTGTTTGGTGGTTGATTGTTTCCAGTTTTAGATCTAGGACCGAAAGGAAAGTTTGGAGGTTAGTAAGGCTGACTCACTTAATAAAGCTAAATACTTCACAAGATCTTGTGGGTTCGATCTTTAGAGTCACTTAGTTATGTTCTAGAGTGATTTTTGTGAGTATAATAGGGAATTCACCTACCCTGTACTACGACAAAGGTTATCTCTATCCAGGTTTCCGGAATTCGAATCCGTCCTGGATCTAATCACGGAATACCTCGATCATCCTCTTAGCCTTAATGCAATGTTTAAGCTAAGCAGATTCTAATTCTATTTGCCCAGTGAAAATTTTGAAAAATTCTATACTATAATAGCTCTATTTTATACTAGTTCGGTAGATTCCAAGTTTCCGTGTCGCGACAATTTCATTCACTAATAGCGAGGAAGATGAGACATAGGCATCAATGTTGAAAAAGCAAGAAGGTTGCCAACTACAATCTTCCATTAGGCCATCTAACCCTCAATTGCAATCCTTGAATGCAATAGAGGCATTTTTCATAGAGGGGCTAAAGGCAGGAAAAACAATGATGAAAGAAACCCCTAAAATTAAGAACGAACAAGTAATGGAGCCATTTGCTATCTCCCCAAACAAGAAAGTAAATGTAGGAGACCCCATTTGATAAGTGTCGCAAGCCGTAATCGAAGAAGTCACCATGTTAGTATTTTGGAGTGCATAACTATGTAGAATTTTTCAAAATATCTAATAGACAAAAAGGATTAGAACCCTTTTAGCCTAAACAACTCAGTTAGACTAGGTGGATACTCCAGGTAATCCGTAACAGGATCTAGGATGGATCCGGATTCCGGAAACCCGGATAGCGATAGCCTACAGACTAGACTTCCGGTCTAGAAAATAGGGACCCATTACAGGTAAATGGTCCGCTTTATGAACGGTCGGTATTTTGATGGGTACTTAACCCCGCCACTCTCATTTCTTCTTCCTCTTTCTCCAGAACTATTTTGTGCGCGCATAGTTGAATGATAGAGTGGTGAGTTAGTACTCGGGTGAGAGGTTATCATGCGTTCAGATTTCCGAGTAGTTTGTAATGGCGGAGGGAGATATCCGGAAGACTTTGGTCATGGGCTGGATGGTTTGTCCAACCATTCCGGAAAGGTTGAGAGAGAGATCACAACTAGAGGACGACCTCAATGAGATAGGGTGTGTCGGTCTGTTCTTACGGCCATGGACCGTAAAGAACGACCAGATGATTTAGGAACTGATAGTAGGAGCTTCCAACTAGTACAAGTTGACAATGAGGGGAAGGCCTGCGACCTGGACTGATGAAGTCTGGGCTAAGGTTTACGGATTCCCTAAAAAGGGATCTGATTTAGCTTCCCGGACAGATAAGTTTAGGGTTGGGAAGTTTAGGAACACTGCCCATTCCAAGGAAGGGTATGCAATTAGTGACTGCCTGGATGCACAGCAGAGGTATGTCCTAGAGTTCCTGATCCCTATCTTGTATATGGAAAAGCCTACCCAAGTTACGGTTACAGTAGTAAACACCATATTTGGTGCTTTTGAGGGTAGACGAGTCAGTTGGGGCAAGGTAATTGGATCAGTAGTTGCCAAGCTTGCCGCCAACGTAGGAAAGGGAAAGACCAGCCCCATAGGGCCGTATCTTTTCCATCTGTACCATCACGCAGAGCTTCTCAGCGATGCGGAAATGGTGGAGTACAACACTGGAGCCACCATCCTCCAATATGGCCTCACAGAAGAAGTAACAACAAAGCAGCCACCGGAAGAAGAGGAGGAGGATCCGAAAGAAGACGAGCAACTCCTAGAGCGGAGGCGACGGAAGTCAACGGATCTGACATCTCGAGGGAAGCTTCCAGCTCAACAAAAGATATCCGAGGAGGAGGAAGGAAGCATATCCAGGTTCTTCAAGACCGGGTTCAACTGGGTACTCCAAGCGCAAGAATACCACGAGAACCTGGTGGATCTGCTAAGGAGGATTAGCTAGGAGTTGAAGATGGATCCGGAAGACATCCTTGACACCTTGAAGAAACTTCCGAATCCGGAAGTCCTTGAGAAGAAATACAAGCAGATCGTAGCCCTGGAGAAGGAGAAAACAGACCTTCAGGCAAGACTGAGCTGGGCACAAGGAGAGATGGCTGAAGCAAAACAAAGAGAGAAGGAAGCCCTGCAGCTGCTGATGAACCTATCCGGGTTGGTGGACAAGTCAGTCAACCTGATGAAGAAGGCGGCTCTAACCCAGAGCCGGTTGACCGAGGAAGGGCACCTAACTAGATCCAAGGTGATCCAGATACTCGTGGACTTCTCCTTGCGGATGGAGGTTGCGCTAAAGGAGATGAGGCAACTGCTTGGGCGGATTGACCCCGACCGGGTAATGGACTTCTCCAACTTTTTGGAGATCCATTTCGACATGAAGACTTCCGTCAAGCTCACAGCCTCGATGCCACTGTTGTCGAAACCAGAAGCCCCACGGGAGACTCTCCGGTACTCGACGGAACCATTCTCCAAGCAACTAGAGAAGACGATCCAAGGGAGTGTGAAGATAGCGCCTGAGCCAAGCAGGCAGCCGAATACGACACGGGAGTTGGCACCACCGGAGATTACGGTTTCTTCGCCAGTTCCAATGTTTCATCTTCCGGAGAAGGAGCAGCTTCTGACACCTCGCATCTAGACCTAGGGTGAACTGACAGAGCGGATTGGAGGATTAATGAATCCGTCCTGGACCCATCCAGAGGAGTTTGAGCATATGCTGGATGAGCAGCAACCACGGAAGGAGATTGAGCCCATCGTGTTGGATGAGAAGTCTCCAGGAGAGGAGAACAAGAGGGAGATAACTCAGATTGAGAAATCTGAGGAGGAAGAGTACTAGACTAGATCGGAGGATGAGGACGAGGAAGAAGTAGACTACTCTCCTCCGGAAATCCGGAAGATACAGACTCGGGCGGTGTTGCGGATGACACTAATCAAGGCAACTCCGTAGGCAACACGAAGGTCATCCACGCGAGCACCAACGAGTCAAGGCGGGAGAAACCAGAAGAAAGTACGGAAGGGGAAGTAGTTAGGACCTTTCTTTAGGCAGATAGGATTTAAATTTTGAACCGGATCCGGATTTCCAGGTGTGGGACCGGGTTCCAAATTTATAGGATCTCACTTTTCTTGATTTCTCAAGGAGTTTGTGAGTGGTCACCTGGATTTTCGGGTGTCCTTTTTGCTTTTTTTGCTTTGGTTGTTTTGAGTTTTTAAGTGAGAGGTAGCTTGTTGCCTTTCATTCCATCCTAGCATTATAGTTTTTATCTTGTCATCCTTTCTTTTAATTTGAGCCACTAAGTGGACCTTCAGGAATTGATCTATCGTATATCCATCTTTCCGGAGTTGTCTTGTGAATGTGTGGAAGTGTAAGAGAGGAGGAGGAAAGGAGGAATCCGGATCTGACGGAACTTGGAGCTGAGTTGTGAGGAACGTTTGTGTTGTTGTCTAGACTAGTGACTTTGGTCTTGAGTACGTGTCTTTAAACTCCTGGAACAGGAATCCGATTAGGAGTGGTGTAGGTGCGGGTCCGGAATGCCAAGGAAGGTTCTGTGCAGAGATAAGCAACCGCCAACGGAAGAAAGCCATATACCACTTACCAGAAGGTCAGCCAAACCCTAGGATCAGTCTAGGCGAACGACTTACAATTCTTATCTTAGTTCCAGTCTCTATTGGTCTATTGTTGTAGTAGAAAAGTCTAGAGGCGGCTCTGTGTGACCTACTTTCCGGATTAGACATCCGGATAGTTGTGAGAGTATTTCCAAGCTAATCTAACACAACAGTTGGTCTAAATGGGCGTTGTGTAGTTTAGAGAGAGAAGAGAGTGTGAAGAATACGAGTGGTGAGTCCCTACCCCTCTATACAATCAAAGGTGGACCCTCTGAGGGTAAAACAGAGGTTCCAAAATCTAGCATTTGTTAGTGAAGTGACGGATCCAGATTCTGGATTGGTGTGGATCCGAAGTGGATTCTGGAAAGGGAGAGCTTAAGTTGGTAGAACGGATAACCTAGGCTTGCAACAACATATTAGAATCCCTTGGGACGATATTTCGAGTTAATTTACACGTTTGGGTGTTGTAAATGGTATTTACCGCACACTATGTGTACGACAATAAGCGTATGCCTATTCCAATGCTTCCCTTTTGAAAAGGAAAAGCGGTTGATTGCCTTCTAGAACGTGTAGGGAAAACCTTGTTGCAAACAAAGAAGGAGCAAAAGATGGACAAGCCTAAGAGGAAAGTTTCTTTAACTAGAAAAGTACAAGAAAAAGGAGGCGGAAATGAATCACCTTTGTTGGACGATGAAGAAACATGTTAATCGATGATGACAATGGATTCCAATCAAGAGACTACAATAGTGGGGTAGAGGTGAAAGGAGATAGTGATTACCACCCTTAGGAATTTAATCTTGGAAGGGGCTTGCACTTAGGACATTTGTAGGTGCTCAAATTCTTTTGATTCAGAGAGATGATGAATTAAGAAATGTTAGTAGTACAAGTTGTTCAATTTATCTTGAAGAAATATATGACACTATCCAGTTCCCTCACTTGAGTTACTTATCTAGTTTTTGTTCCAAGTGACATTCAAGAAATCTTTTGTTTTTTTCACAACATTCAAGAAATTTTCATTCAGTTCATTGTGTGATTTTTTGTTATGAATTTTAAATAAATTGAACAAGATAATTTCTAAAGTGATAGAACTCTATGAAATCAGTAACTAACCTTGCAACAAAACTTAAATCTGCCAATGTCACACTCCCCCCGTGGTTTTTTTTCGTTTTTTGGACCAATGGTCATGTGGCCTTTCTTTCAATGAGGTTTTGAGTTTCTTACCTTCTTCAATTTGGGGGCTTGTATAGTTGCATCAAAGGAGGCCAACACTAAGTATACAATTTTCAGTATGTAATTCTTAAAAGCAATTTTTGTATGTGTTGACTATAGTACTTCATAGCATTTTTCACACATTTACCCCCTTCTTTTTCTATAGGCTTGAAGCTGCCCATTTTTTTTCCAGGCAGTTGGAACATCATATTTATTAAAATGGGAGAGTTGGACCCTCTCAAAATAGTATATGGCCTTTGCAAGTGCAATTTGTGAATTGAGTGGGCTAAAATTCAACTTGATGATTAGTTAATTAATTAATTCAAAGTAGCAATTTCCATTAAAATGAGAGTCATGCAATCAACATAATGTTTTAAAACAAAGATTGTATGTATTTGGTCAAAAAATGCACGTCTTTTGCAACCAAGTATATATAAAATGTCATACAAAATATATTACTACGGTATACATATTGCACATGTGACTTGAATGTTGCAAGGGTAACACCCAAACATGTACTCCTCACAAACAAACCAAAGCTCTAAATCCTACTCATGGTAAGCTATAGTTAAACAATCACTAATCTAAGTCCCCAACCCCTTATTCATAAGAAAACAAAATAATATCCTTCACAATAATGTGAAAGCATATTGTAGACATATAAAAAACAAATAGCACTCTATCACATGTAGCTAACAATAAATTCGGACCCAACCCAACCAATGCTATACTTAAGACAAAGTATACAAAGCCAAACTTTGGTTAATGATTTCAATTTGAGTAGCTGGGATCTTAAGCAAACATTGGCGAGTATCCTTTTTAATTTGAGACTTCCACGCTGTCATGAGAGCATTGGTTTCTTCCCAAATAGGTGGATCGGTTATATCAACCTTCCAACATAAACCTCTTTCATTGTCCCATCCTATGTAGAAGTCTTGAACATCTTGACTCCTTGATGTTGGGCGAAAGTATTGAATGAGAACACAATTCGGTTTCTCAGGGTTACAATTTGGATTAGACAACGCCCTAGCAATCCAAACTAGTCAAGTGTCACCATCGGCAAGTTGAACTGCCACAAAATAGCCTTCAAAGAGATCCCGACCCACCATAAAGGATGGTTGTGGGCGACCCCTCAAAGGCCCAACATAGGCGTCATCCTCTCCAAACTCTTTATGATCCTCACCATCTTCTCCTACTTCGTGCACTCCAATTGCTTGAACACGAGTTGTCAGCCAGAATCTATCCTTCAAAACAATAGAGGCAAGTACTGGTTCCAGCAATGCTACCCTTACATCATGCCAATAGTGAACCAAATGCTCATAGCGCCTCTAGTATTCTCCGGTGACATTTGCATTGCACAACTTCTCCTAGTACTTGACAAATCCAGATATCCCTTTCAAAATATCTTCGATGCCTCTCATGGGACACTGTTCAACTGGCGGCGGCACTCCACGAGGCCAAAAACTTCGCCCTTCTGCATCTTCTTTCCACAGCTTGATGCCTCTGCCATCCTCCCCTAACCAATTCTCATCAGTGCACAACAATTTGTACTTCATGACTGGACACCTTGTGGAATCTAAGTAGAACTTCACTTATTGTGGCTTTGTATGTCCAACGAGTATCTCATCTCCGTCCACAAATGAACCTACAATAAAATCCTTGAAATCGGGCACCTCCTCTATAAGGTGAGGGATGGTAGGAATGGATTCCACATCCATAAATGACTTCATGAGTGAGGGAATTGTAGGGAAGTTCTCCTTCCTTAGCAACATGCTCCACCTTCCAAACAATGCATCAATATCGTCATGTGTATGACCCACAATCATGAAGTTCACATACACATCACGAAAGATCTTGTTTGCAACAAGTAGAGACCAAAAGCAAAAGACATATCTATTCTTGTTGTCCCTAGTGGCATTGTCCATTTGCACATTTAGAATGGGTGGCCACGGAGTCGTTGGAACTAAAGTAATTGGCGGTGGGGGTAGCGATGCTATGCACATTCCCATGCCTTGAAGCACTGTACCAAACAAATTTGACGACCCTGACCTCACAAACAATTGCCGAGAAGAAGACTTCGGTGGCTCCTCCAAATCTCGCAATAGTTTGGCCATGGAGCCAATGGTGTAGTTTGAATCGTGGGGAAACAAATCCAAGCCATAATGTGCGTAGCACACATCTACATGACCATGCGCAATTATGCCAGTGACAAACACGAGCAACTTCACAAGCCCATCAAGTTCTTTATTCTTGTGGGAAAGGACCGGAGAAGCAGTTTTGGCATGATCCATCTTGTCATGCATAATTGTAAGACACTCGTGTGGGAAATTATATGATCGATAACGATTTGCATAGTACAACTCCCTGTGAACACAAGCAATGGCAAGATGTTTGTCCAATCTCCGCGACCACTTCAAGGTAGTATGAGACCCCGGAAAAGCACCCTTTCTGAGCTCCTACAATTTGTCACAAACAGAGCACCAAGCAAAATTATCTCCTGGCTTCTTCACATCATACTCTGGAAACCTAACTAATCTAATCTTGCCCAAGTTTGAAGTTGAGACCTCCTTCAATCCGAAGGCGGCATTGGCTTCATTGATTTTTTCAATTTGATCCTTCCATTGAAAGGTAGGCGGAAGAATCATGGAGACGACCTTCTCCCCAGACTTCAATGTATGAGCACGATGTGGCATGTGATTCGCCTCCTTCTCCAAGATGCACTTCAATGTTGCAATTGCTTGCTGAGTGTGTTTCCTTGGCTTCACCAATCCAGAATTATCGTGAGGCCTTGCCTCTCGACCGTCCTTCATGTAAGTTTGGTACTGATAAAAAGTGGCCTCCGGGACCCCAGAAATATGGATCCATGCTCGCATGCAAACATTAATCCCTTCCATCGTCACCATCCTTCGCCCACGTGAATCATGATGAATTTGTCTATACACATCAGTCTTCATGAAGGCTTTGTGCTTGAACGTTGAATTATGGTACATCCATTCACAGAATGCCCGAATCTTCTCCCTCGGAAACGGTTGAATGCAATTTTGGCTACAAAAAATTTTACTAGATACTGCATTTATGGATTCTTCAATGAAGAGATCCTTTGATTTAAGAGAACTCTCGCGAGGGGGATTTCGGATGGAACTTGAATATGGTCGGGTAGATGTTGAAGAGGTCGGGTTCAACAAACTCTCTTACAAATGGTTGAAATTATCGCGGGACTCATGATCGTGAAGGCTTGCACCATGGCAATGCACTAGCTTAATAGGCCAAGCTATCAATGAGTACACTTGCTTTTGAGGGATGTCCACATCGAAATCTGTCTTCGAAATGTGTGTTGCAACACGAGTGTCTCCAAGAGGACCATTGGCACCAAGGACAAGGTTTGAGTTGACACTATGGCAAGTACCTTCTCCAACAAGGAGATCTTCATTGTTGTACAAAGTGACACACTTGGTGTTCCAGAATTGGCGTGGAAGTCCCTCACATTCTAGAATGCTTGCATTCATTCCCTCAAGAAGTGGAACTTCGTCGTCTGAAGAGCTCATATTGTCGACAAGGTTGGTAGTGGAATTCATATTGTCTACACATCAAATGGAAATCATAAGACATATACAACACTATGAAGTCATAAGTTCAATACAAACAATTCAACTTGAGTCGAGCTGATTCACCTATTGAGATTGAACCCAAAGTATTTCAATGTTAACTCTTATTTATGCCAACTTAGATTTCAAACAATTATGTCAAATATCATTAATGCATTGCAATATAAAGTGCAATGCACGCAATTTCATCTCGCAACAATTTTACTCAATTTTTAGTCTCATTCTCATAAGTAAATCATTGCCATTTAATAGTAGTCATGAACATTACTATATGAACTGATTAGCTTGATACGATCTAATTTGCAATAAAATACTTTATATATGAATATGAAACAACTTAATTAATAGTTTCTTTTTTGAGAAATCATATCTCCTGCATATCATTTCGATTCCAGACAAATTGTTGCAATGAAGATTTAGGATCATTCAAATCGGAATATATAATACTCAAATCCAGGATATTCCATGGAATCTACAATATCAATAGTGCACTTCAGCTCGAATAGAGCTCAATTGCAAAGTCAATGTCAAACTAGTAATATTGAATTACCAATAATACAATTAAGCTCGAATAGAGCTGAACTGCAAAATCAATGTCAGAATCAATAATATTTCATATCAGAGAAGGCAATTTAGATCAATTTGATCTGAAATGCACCATGGGTCTCTACTCTACGTATTAGAATTATGATCGTTATATAAATTACACAGTTACACGTATATTGTCATTTCAGCTCGAATCGATCTGAATGGAGTGAAATGGATGGCATTGATGTACATGACCATTCAGATAGATTCGGGATAAATTGTTCTATATTTCCTGGGTGCATTGAACACTATTAAATGTTCAAGAAGGACGTCTATTAATAGACATCCGAAATTCCTAGACAACAAAAACAGATAGACATTCACATTGCTAGTATGAACTTATCGAATAATGAAATGAAATAGAAAATGCATTGCAATGTTCAAAATACAATGCACAAAAACATCATCTCCAAAGAAGATAACAACGCACCTACGAACTACCATTATCTAAAAAAGAAAGCATAGCTATTGATAAGTCTTGAAACCAATTCAATGAAGAACACTACATGTCTACAAACAAAGTGGAATGACTCACATGAAACCCTGTGCGATACAACGCCTAGCAATAGAATGTGACTATGAACAACAAAACAATCCACGAGTCTCCAAGTCTTCACAAAACTTGAGCGACAAAAGTTGAATACATAGAGAATGATAGAGAGGTGCACACGGAAGCCAAATCAGATAGAGGAGAAGGATGGAAAGAGAAATCTAGGAGTGGGCATGTTGAGGTACACCTAGCTCTTGGTGTGAACAAATGGCGCCAAATCATTTCACGGTTTTCAATGCAATGCTTTCTATTAACGGTATCCCTAGAATTTCGATATACTTTGTGCCTCCACACCATAAATACTACATGGAATGTGGGATCAGGAAATGACACAACAGAAACTATAGAGCCATGAACTACGGATATATTCCCTTCATAATGGTTTTACAGTTCATGCTTAGATTTATTTAGAATGAAGTCCACTTGTATTGTAATGATTTCCTCATCTCAAGGGAGTGGAAATTCTCTTTCTATTTTGAAGTAAAGATAGAATCCACATTTAAAACATTCCCACCAACTGCCCCAAAATATAAATATTCGCGGAAGAAAAGTTTCTCCTGGCAGGAATTGGGGTTTGTAGAGCTTCAGGGTTAGGGTTTCTAGGGTTTAGGGTTTAGGGATTCATAAGCATGAAATAATCTTTGCACATCAAAAAAATTTGGGTTATTTCAAAATTAGAAAAGTAGTTGGCTCCATGTAGTTTTTAGCACAATTTCCAATGGGCATGCCAAAGAACATTCTTGTTCTTCAATTGGGAGTGCCTAATTTGTCGTCATAGACAAGAATTTAGTACACAATTTTGTTAAGCCTAATAGCAAGAGTAATTGGTTTGAAGGGGATTTATGTGGCACAAAAAATGAGAAATTGAATGATGGCCTGTATGCAAAATTTTGCCATATCACTCATTGCATGGTAGCACATATGAAACTCATTGTCCAATGATTGTGAATGTTACCTTCAAGTGACAATGACAATGACCATAACATACATTTCAAAGGATGTGGCTTATTATTTCCACTTTTCTGGTCTTTCATTTTCATGAAATCAATCCAATGTTCTCAATGGTTACACACATGTCAAATAGACAAAGTTAGTCATACTTGTACTTTCTAAGGCTTTAGATCCTTTTTAGAATGTTTAATTAACTAGTTTTAATAAATATAGAATTTCATTTTTAGGGTCATATTACCAAATATATTTTGAATAAAACAAATTCCACATTTCCATAAATCTTTCTTGTTCATAAAATTTAATTCATTCATTTGCATATGGATTAATAATAATTCAATAGCATATGTAAATTGGAATATTCAAGTTATTGCAAATCATGAATTCTATTTCTTATTGACATTGTTCATTTTTTAAAAATATTTCCACAAGTTCCATGTTTCCACTATTGTTGAAATGGAAAGATATGTAGATTTCCTTTGATAATTTACTTTCATACATTTGGTTATGATTAGTTGGTTTATCATAAATTGATTTCTTTAAACTATAGAAAGTAGTTACTCTTCTAGTCAATGACAATGTTTAGTATACAAAAAGAGAACACGTTCTCATGCATTATAATTATTTAAAATATTTGGAATTTAATTCTTCCTTTTTGCAAGATCTTTTGGTAATGTTGCACTTTAATGCCTTTCCAACTTTGGATCCTCCCAAGTGCAAAATAAATTTTATTAATTTAATTCATTTTTTGACATTGTTATTTAATCATGAAATAACACAATTTAAATTTCGTCATGAGATATTTCATTACAAACTTTTTTTTGAAATACTTACATCAAACTTACACCGAATTCCTAATATAAAATTAGAATGTGGAGAAATAATGCAATGAAGTATTTGTTGTAGTGTTCAAAACCCATGTTTTAGGATTCAAAAATATAGTAACTACATGTATGACCATAGAATCTAACAACTTATAAGTGTTTTGAAGAACTAGGATTCACAATAAATTGAAGTTGTGTTACATTTTGAAAAAAAGGTACATGGCATTTCTAAGGTAAATTGATAAAAAAAATTCATCCTTTCCTGTACAGTTTAATTGTACAACCTACTTTACAAAAGACCAAGAATGTGTAGCACATTCTAAAGAACATCGTACGGACCCAGCCAAATTTTAGTGTTGCACATGTCGGAGGATGCTAAGTAAATGCATTGAATGTCAATCTAATTTTTTTATTAATGAAGCACTCCACAAATATTTTATACAATAATACAAGGAAGAGAATGTTATATACCTAGACTAAACCTAAAAGAAATTAATTAATGATATCGATTATCGGATGATTATAACCCCCCTATGAATCTTTATTTGTAGTGGGTAAAAGAGTTGGAACAAAAAGGAAAAATATTACAAGAAATGGATGGAAATGGAGGAAAATGTGGACAAAAGGACAAAAACTTAAGAGACCGGGAAATTGAATCCACAAAATTTACCCTCAACTGTGGTGCTAAAATCATTGCATGTTGGCACACTCCACCATGGTGCCATAATCACCCTCCACTATGGTGCCACCATAATTATTGTAGGGTTACATAACTATCATCTCCCACGGGGTCATAATCATTTTAGGATGGCATGCTTTAAATATGAGAGTTCACCCATAATTATGAATACCACTTGTAAGTGATAATATGCGTTATGCACAATGTAAATGATAGGGCTTTTGGTTAGCTCATTGCAATTTCTTCTTGCATTAATGACTAATGGTTGCCCTAAACAAATAGTTATTGAATTAAAACTATTTGAAGACAACTAAATAATGTTGTATAATTTGCAACATCCCCATACCACAAGTTCTATATCTCCATGAGATCTTAATTACATTTACAATATGTACATTTGTATGGATGGTTGTTGGGTCATGCATTTAGATTCCAATTCAATGTCTTTCATAAATTAGATACTTCCACTACAACAAAAGGGTCATTATATTTTTGTACTGATGTTATTAATTATGGAACACCTTAGTGTAAGTTCCATATTTCCCACAAATGACAACTATGAAAAATAATTTAAAGCTTTTCTGAAGCCCTATATTTTGTACAACCTATTTTTATACATTTCAATCTACACAATACAACTTCTTTATATTGAGTCACTCTAAGAACAAGAATTCATTATTGTTATTCTTCCTTTACATTGCAAAATATTTGTTCAAGGTAGATAGTTCATATTGCAGGGTTTAATCCAAAATACTCTAAATATTTGCAGATCATTGGTACATTTATCCAATTACGTTTTTGTAACCCTATTTTCATAAGTCATGGAATTGGAATGAAAAAGGAATAAAGGATGGAAAAAATAAAGAAGAATTCTTCATATTTCAAGTATAGCACTTGAGTCCCTTTTCAACGAGAATCCAAAAAATTCATGAAGGGTTAATTAAAGAAAACTCTTTGTAGTTATCAAGAGACTCTTCTTTTTGTACTTCATGAATAACTCAATGAAAAAAACAATAATGCAAGTTATAGTAAAAAAGCACTAGATGTACAAATTGCATAGAATTCAAAATTGTAACATCCAATAGACATAACAACACAAGTTATTTTATTGGACGTCACAAAAAATGTGTCACAAAAAATTGTGACATGTCATAAAAAACATAGGTTTCTTATAGTAATAGTAGCTAGTTTAAAAATACACAATAATTTTGAGGTATTAGTCACCTTCTAAAAAAACCCAAGATAAAAATATAATAGAGTAGTATAAAGAGGACTATCGAATGTAAAAAAAACACTTTGAATTGTTCCCCTATAGAAGTAGTATACCTAAACCCTAAACAAATTGTACTAAGTATTTGTTCATGTTTATATATTTACAACCCTTACCTTGTATTCACAAAAGAAAAAAAAATTTAATTAGAGAAGGCAATTTCACGAACATCTTAACCTCAGGCCTTCTAATACTACAATTCCTTCAAAAGTTCATGGATGGAACAATTCATTTCCAATCGTGTGCTTTGATGTGCATGTGTTCATCTATTGTTCAAAATGTGAACAAATACTTCTCTTAGGGTTAAATTATGCTATCATGATCTATTAATTAAAAGATTAATGCAACAAATTTCAAAATAAAATAAAAGTAGAACACAATTGAAGGCCCAAAGTTTCCAACATCTCACCATGACACACACATCAAACCAAAGTATGAGAACCTTCAACCTTAAGCCTAGCCCCTTGCGATTCTATTTATTTTTGTGGAAGCAAAGATCCACACTTCTGTGCCCATTTTTTTTTCCTTGGGTGTGCTAAGCATTTGCCACTCATAGTTCTATTTATTTGTGTGTAAGGTTAGTGAAGACCCACATTTTACACTCCATTTTTTCCCCCTTGGTTGAGAGTATTAGTTTCCCCCTTTCCATTCTATTTATTTGTAGGGAAGCAAAGATTTCCATTTTATTCCCCATTTTTATCCTTGGTAGTGCAAAGCACTTGCCTCCTTTTAGTTTAATTTATTTGTGTGGAAGTTTAGACACACCCTTTTTTTCCCAATGCAATTTTTTTCCTTGTTTGTGCATAACATTTTCCTAGTCCCACTCAATGCATTACAAAGGCTCACACTTTTTTCAATATTTTCTTCTTCTTCTTCATGCATAACACTTTCCCACTCTTGCTCAACGCATTAGAGCATTGCCACCATTTATTGCCAAAGTTGGCCGACCCGATGAGAAAAAAGTAGTCCACCGGGGACCCATATTTTACATATAAAATCCTTATCGGTAGACCTCAAGCAAACTTCAAGCACACTTCAATACCCTTTTGTGTTTTATAATTTATTTTTATTCAAATATAATGTGAAAAGTAAAAGAACGTGTTTACGTGTGCTTGAGGTTTACCTCAAACACACCTCAACACATTCTTAAGGTAGGCTTGGATGTTTAGGGGTTTAGGGGACCAAAAATTTGAAGGGATTGATTGTGGAAAATTGGAGATGTTTGAAACATGATGTACATCTCTTAGGCACTTCAATAACTACTAACGTATAATGAAGGTAGATATTTATGTCATGTGAAATTTCTATTAATTAGTATGGGTCCCCTTCATACCCCTATGTAGTGTAGAAATGTCTGGGTATCAAACGCATCCGGATATCATTGAGTGGCTGAGTATCGATTAGGGATGGGACATCGGGTATCATTGATTGATTGAGTATCGGTCAGGGCCAGGTATCGTTCAACTGGATACCGGTCAAGGCCGGGCCAGGTATCGTTCAACTCCGCAGCGGTCAAGACCGGGTATTGATTTGCGGTTGAGTATCAATGAGGGCTGAGTATTGAGCAAAAACCTTTTCTGGGGATGAGTTTCTTTTCCTTGCAACGATTGTAGGGTTTGGAGCGCATCGTGATTTTGTTTCCTTGATATTGCTGCGCATTTCTAAGCAACTCGTTTGTTGCAAGTGCTCCGTAGTGCTTGTACCCTTCTCGGATGTTGTGTAAAGTTTGAGCAATCTTCTTTTCTCAGTATCCTTCACCGTTTCCTTTCGTTGAGTTTGGCAAGGGTGTTTGCAGTTGTCATTTTCTTCTGCTGAGTTTGGCAAGGGTGTCTTGTCGTTTTCTTCCACTGAGTTTGGCAAGGGTGTCTTGTCGTGGAGCTCGCAAGATTCATCCAAGCTTGTTTGCGGGGTGTTTTGCTTCTTTCTCATCCGGAGCTGCCATGACTTGACACATTCTACATTTGCTGCAGAGGTAGTGACTAGTGCTGTCCCTAGGTGCACAAGCAAAGAAGGTACATTCAAACCCTACCTAGAATTTGCATCATGGAATTATGTAGTGATTGCTCTACCTCATTTGCTATAGAGGTAGATGCTCTACCTCTGTGGATTAGAGAATTTTAGGGTATATTTAATGCTGGTCAAAGGGTTTAGCATTTGTTAGTAGATTTTTTGTTAATAGGTTCTCTTTGTTTCGTGGTTTGAAGTCTGTTTGCTAGTGCTTGTTATTCTACGATGATACAATTTGCAGCCCTAGTGTCCTTAGGGTTTTGACATGGGCCATAGAAACTGACGGTGCAAGCCTCGACAGATTTTCGGACAGGATTGTTGTTTGAATGAGAGCTCGTAGCTCTTGTAGTACACGGTTTAGGGTTTAGGCAAATTTGCCGCTGGGGATTCACAGATTTCACGCTGCAGTTAGAAATTGAATTTGGTTTGGAACTAGAGTGTCAGGTACTTCCATTTCTTGAGTTGCATTTTCTTCATCTCTAATTATAGATGCACTTGCAATTCCTTGGTCAAGTTCTTTTCATTTCCAATTTCTAAGTTCACGAATTGCTTGAATGAGCTTGGACTCATGTGATTCAGGATTTTGTGAGTTTTCAGCTGAGCTTCCTCTTAGTTGCAAATTGGTCCAAGTTTTTCATTTGCAACTTCCTTAGCACTTTGAAAGGTATGACTCATTCCTAAAGCTTTTAGTGTCTTCTAATTTGAAGTTTGTGTTAAAAGTTCCAATGTTACACAGTTCACAGACAATTATTTAGGATTTAGGGTTTAGTTAGAGCTTCAAATTCCAGTAGCAATAGTATAAAATAACATCTTAGCTTACTATCATTTTAGCTCGATGTCATTTCAACTCGATAGCAATCAATCGCCCAATGAATATAAAAGACAATCGAATTGCCATTCAGCTCGACCCGAGTTGAATGACATAATGACTAAAAGTGTACATTTAGCTCGAATCGAGCTGAATAGGCACCATGGATCATCATGACTCTCCAACAATCAACATAGCCAAGCTCAGCAGAACATATCGAAGATAAGTTAGCTTAATAGTTTAAAATAGTATCAGCAATCACTAAACAAAAGCAAATTTGTAGAGATACTCACAGAAAGGCAATTCAGCTTGACTTGATCTAAATTGTAGGTGACTATCCCATACTTCCTAAAATTACATAAAGAAATTAGTGAAAATAAAGTGCAGATATCTCTACGTGAGAAAAAATCCATAGAATTCAAAACTACAGATTAGCTCGAATCAATTTGAACCTACACATTCCAAATATAACATCATAACCGTCGAATATCACCTTCACTAGCTTCATACAAAAGCTAGACAATATATTATGTACTAATAATATGTTTCCAATCAATAGAGTAATAATAGAGATGGCAAGGCCTTTTCAGATCGATTCGAGCTGAAATGCAACACGCTAACACTTTCTTACAGTCACCTCAATCCTGATAGTTAGTACATTGACAATTGTGTAGACTTTCATAACATTCAGTTCGAGTTGAATATAATTGAACGTCATTCTAAGCTGCTATATGTCGACACAGAATGGACGATTAGATTGTAGGACTAAATATGTACTTTAAGAAGTCCAATCTTCAATTCCTAGATGATGACAATGAAACAGATAGAATGCTCATTGAAGGGGAGTACTGGGAATTCAAAGAGCCATCACAAGTTGAAGGTTGGAGTCTATATATGATTCCCTTCACAGATGAGATGTGCTTCTCGTTCAAATTCAAGAATGCAACCGTCTTCATCCAAGTTTCCTATGAAGAGAAAGTGAAGGACATGCAAGTAGATGCACATCCAATGATTAAAGTACAATGTGTGACCACGAAAAAAGACGTTCCAAGTGGGTAGCAATATCACTTTACAATCGTATTTGATTCTATTCTAATTCCCTTTAATCTGACGCCCTTCCTCTATAGCTTGGAGCCCACTGCATACTGCGATGAGGTGAAAGAACTGGAAAAGAGATTGGAGAAGAAAAAGTGGCAAAATGCGAATGGGACGCCTTTAACATGGAAGCGACTCTGCACAAAAATACGATACATGTTCAACGATTTCAATACCTTGAAAGGAAAATCGCAAATGCAGAACACTATTAGTGCTCCAAGATCTGTGTCAATGGAGATTCTAAGCCAAGGTGGGAGTCAGGCATCCTTGGGGAATCAAGTGGTTGCCTCTGGAGTTGGTCGAGGAAAAAGAAGCAATAAGAACCCTGAGAAGACTCCCACTCGTGGGACCATTAAAAAAGGCCTAGGCTCCTCTTCTAGACAAGGGCATGTAGAGAAGTCCTCGAAGATATCGAGTCTCGATGAAGTAAGCTATGTTGACGAAATGGACAATGTCCCAAAATCTCGAGCAATTGAGAGGAAGCCCGATTACCAGCACATCAACAAGGTCTACAAGAAGTTCTGGACAATATGTGAGGATGCATATATCTTCAAGGTTGATGATAAGAAGGAGATAGGCATCTCCCAACTCATTGAAGCTCCTTCCACCTTCCACCTTCAACATTCGATCAAAGGAGGAAAGATTGGTGGAAGACATAGTGAACTTCCTCATCAACATTCCCGACAAGAGGACGAAGCAAACGTTGTGCGTTATGCCCGTCGGCTTTAGTGTCAAATCGAAAAAATGGGAAGACATCCAAGGTGGAAAATTTTACATCATAAATGGGAAGCAGAGTGTGGTTGCAAGTAAGTTTATGATGCAAGAGGATAGCGGAGTCAATGACGAAATGAGGGAGCACTTTAGAAAATGGAATTGCTTCGTTGTTTGGTCAACTAATGTAGAGAAGCTCCGAAGCATCTCCGCATACTACAACCGCATCAACCACTTCCAAGCGATTCAACCGTCGTGGGCAACGAACATTCTCGGAGCCCGATCGGTGTGGGAAGCTATGGGCCATCCTAGGAATTCAAAGGAAGCAACTTCTGTCGAGACAGTCTCAATTTCCAGGCGAACGGTGGAGAATCACAAGAATAGCGTAAAATTGCATGTACATAAATCAGATCGATTCGATCTAATGTAACTGACTTGATTAACAATGTTGTTTTGATGCTATATCATATTTTCTGTTTGTAAATGTGATTCAATTCGAATCGATCTGAGTTGCATTTTCTTATATGCTTTGTTATTCGTTGCTTCAAGAATTTGAGAAGGCTATTTACGTTCGATTTTCCATGATCATCGTGAATAAAAACCATAAAATGTCTAGGAAAAAGGACAAGGAAGAGAAATTGAAGCTCGTCAACAAACTGAAGCTCATCACGGCACTTGATGACGTATATAAGCTGTGGAGCGATGTTATTTCCAACGTTGCGCATGGAGAGCTATTCAATCCAAACATGATGAAGCAGTTCAACGCTAAGCTAGACTAGAACCCCGAGAACTGCATGCTCTCTCGAGAGCTCTTCAAGTTTTTGGGCAATCTAAGTTATGATGAACTCGGAAAGTTGGTGAAGCATATTTTAAACGAATTAGGTGTCAAGCGTATGCAAGCATATCCAAAGGTCATGATAAAAGCTATATCGTCTGTACTAGACAGCTACTACACGACGAAGGAGTGGGTTGAGAGACGTAAGTGCAAACATCTCGTGAAGAAAGAGCTGCACCAAATCAACCCTAAGCTTGGTCTCCTAAATGCCAAGAACGAACTTATAGTCGACAATTGGAAGGCCTTTAAGAAGGACTACTTCATTACCAGAGCAACTATGAACGTCCTTCTTGATAGGCCTGGGGAGGTGTACTTCGCTGCCGCGAAGTAGGTAAGGTCAAGGAACAAGATTGTGATGGAGCTCTCACCGGTGGCAACTGAGTTCTTCAAAGTATTCTTCCAGCATAGGACTACATTTGTCAAGCCAACAGTTGTAGGGCACTATCGAACATACAACATCAAGTTGAACTATCACTCCGACTGGATGACATATGCTTGGACTTCGGAGACTTCTAACCGACTGTCTCTCGAAGTGCTAGACTTTAGGAACTTGTCGGGAATAGCCAATAAGGAGAAGTCAAGTATTGACAATCCCTACTTCGTGGAGGTCATGACTTCCTTGTGCAAAAAGAAGAAGCTAGCATTAGAGGAAGTTCTATCATGGCTTTTTATTTGTGCTGACGAGAAGGAGCAAGCACAAGTCCTCCGTTTCGTGGAGAAGAACGAGGTTTTGACGACCTTCAACATAGACTATGTTGATTATGTAGCGGGTAAAATCGAGCGCCTAGGGGATCTTTCCGCTGCTAAGACGCCGAGGAAGGTGTTTCTCATGTTTCTACAAAATCCTACCAACACCCACCAAATAAAAATTCCAGATGAGTTTAATTGTCCTAAGACAACAAGGTACACAAAGCCACATGCATATAGCGAGCTTGAGTATAGGATTTACAACACAGAGCTGAGGATGGAGTTTTACTTGTGGCTTGTGAAGGAGTTTTGTAGTCTAGGGATGTGTCTTTTCTCAGGATTTGTAGGCGGAAAAATAACCTGTGCAGCTATGGTGAGTACTATCTCTAATGCTTATGTTAAACCAAGCTGGTTGGGATTGTTTCCATATTTTTTATGTTGTTAAATAAGGTTTGATAAATATGCAAATGCACTCTATGCACCATTCAGATCGAGTCAAACTGAATAGTTGGCTTCCATTCACTACTTTGTCTAACTCCTTTATCATACTATGTCAGATGAGTTGTGTTGATGTTTATGCTTCGGGTCCAACCGAAGAGTCAAACTGGTGGGAGGAAATCTGTACTAAGGCATTGACGCTCGACAAATCAGATTTCCTCGATACTAGGTATCCGGTAAATGTTGTAGACCTTCCTGTGCATTGCAGTTCACAAACGGCACCCTCTTCTTCAAAGAGAAAGCTAAAATCTAGTCAGGATTCACCAGGGAGTCAACGAAGAGGGAAGCCAGTGACTATCATAGAAGATATTTCTAACGATGATGATGATGATGATGACGATGGAGACTTTGATGATGAGGGGGGGCTTGATGACTTCTCAACACCAACAAGCTGTCCATCTACAGAGGTACCAAGGTCATCGGCTTCGTCCATGCTACCACCCACAACTGTCACTTCAAAAACACCTACTACATCTGGAAGGCCAGAGAAGAAGCGGAAACGAGATACAATCACGAGCGTCGTGAAGCAAATGGCAGTCATTCAACAACAGACTACACAGTCTTCTACCGACATGCAGAAGCAAAGTGAATTAGCCCTCACGGAGATGACGGCTGAGCAAGCAAAGGAGCGACTCCAAAATATGGAAATGGATGAGGAGGCGCAAAGGTACATGGAGAACACCCAAGCATGGATGAGGGAGGAGTCGAGGCAGAATAGAGAATTGATGCAACTTCTGCTTAACAAGAATCAAGTAGTGCCAGTTGCGACGTTACAACCTACTTCTCCTTCTCCACCATTGTTGATAGGGAACCATGCATCCGACTCAAACAACAGTGGAGCTTCGAGTCCTCAGGAGCTTGAAAAATTGGCTCCACCTCTTCCAGTCGAGTCCCCAATATGGGCACCTCTTCCCCCTATTGAAGATAATGTCCCAGAAGGAACTCCGTTAGCTGGATGTCAAGGTGTATTTGATGAGCGCGAAGAAGGCGGTGAGGGAGTGATGACAATTGGAACTGAGGAGATCGATGTTGGGCACAACCTGACCGTAGATGCTTCCGAAGTAGAACTTGGAAGTGGTTCCCTACCCACTACAGATCCACTAACAGGTTGTGCCCAATAATCACTCGATGTTCTTTTTTGCAATTCTAGCTTGAATCAAGCTGATTTGTATTCTAGACTTCAGGCTGTAGATATGCTTATAGATACGACATTCATTTTTGACGGAGCTCCACTACGAGTGGTGGTAATCGTAGAGTTCAAAAGTTTTCTGCTCCATTTTGTATGATGAATCTCCTTTTGAGAATATGTATTATACAACTTTCTCATGTAAAAAGTTCCATTCAATTTTGAATTGCAAGCCCTGAGAATCCACTTGTTTTTCCTGAATCATGCATGTCTCCTTCTGCAGAGTCTCGGCCGCTATTGCTTATGAAAATTGCCAACGCGAATGAGATGGTAGCAAGCGCTGGACAGTCCCCTGAACCATGTGATGACGCGTTTGTAGAAAATCCCACACCTTCGACACCTAAAGGTGTGGCTGAGCCTTCTGATTTTTCAAGACGTAAGGTACAAATATTTTCCTATTTTCCGATTACTATAAATTCCTTGTCTCGTCACATTCTCAAGTCGTTTGCCTGAGGCTTTTGATTCGGCATGACATCCATAAATGAGCCAGTTCCACGATCCTAACTGGTTGCGTATTCATCCGTTTGTTAGTAGGGAATCGATCCTCCAGTAGCTTGTCAAGGGGCATCAGAGGTCGTCCATCGGCCATTGAGGTCCAGGGTGACGAAGAAATGGATCAATGTCGTCCTCGACCTCAATGGCATTCTTTGTGTCACCAAAGATTGGAAGTCCGAGGGGTCCATTAGGTAGTTCAACCACCAGTCCGAGCCGCACTCTGCTACAACTACTGTAGTTGTGGGGCCAAAGGTAGTGTTTGTTCGACCAAATTGCTCCATGTTTCTTGTGGAGTTAGAAAAGATAGCAATCGTTTCGGTGTGGAGTTCGATGAAAAAATCCACCACCGAAGAGATTTGTGCTTATCTCTTCCGAGACGGAGACATGCCCTTCCTCGTCCTTGGACAGGATTCCTACAAGACTGTGAAGTGTAGGGACAAAGCCGGAAGGCTGACCTTGTATAAGGAACTGGGAACAAATAAAGAGTTGTTCTTGAAAAACCTTGATGTGCTGTTCAGTTTTCCTCATGGACATTTCACTGATGAGAATTCTGTAATAGTAGACCACAGCCCTCGTAAACACATTATGAACAAGCCCGAGAATGTTATACTCTCAGATTCGTGGACTAATCGAGGCAATGGCGACAAAGATACCTTCCTCCTCCAAGTCCTACTTCCTTGGTTTCAGAGATTGCACGTCAATCGTGATGTTGGGTTGAGGTCGTTCCAATCAAATGGGCCAGGGAGAATTGGACAAAGAATGCTTTGTGAGGAAAGGGGTCATCAAGAGTATGAAAAACTCATGGAGGTGGTTCGCGGGTTGTCGCGAGCCGTAATCTTAGAAGTCTCCATGTTAGTATTTGCGAGGGTATAACTATATAGAATTTTTCAAAATTTCTATTAGGTAAAAAGGATTAGAACACTCTTAGCCTAAAACAACTCATTTAGACTAAGAGAACACTCCAGCTAAAATCCTCAACAGAATCTAGGCCGGATCCGGATTCCGGAAACCCGGATAGCGATAGCCTACGATCTAGATTTCCGGTCTAGAAAATAGGGACCCGATATAGGTAAACGGTCCGCTTTAGGAACGGTCGGTATTTGGACGGGTACTTAACCCCACCACTTCCATTTGTTCTCCCTCTTTTCCCACAACTATTTTGTGTGCACATAGCTGAGTGAAAGAGTGGTGAGTTAGTGCTCGGGTGAGAAGCTAGAGTGTCTTCAGATTTTAGAGTGGTTTGAGATGGTAGAGGGAGATATTTGGAAGACTTTGGTCACTGGCCGGATGGTTTGTCCAACCATTCCAGAAAGGCTGAGGGAGAGATCATAGTTAGAAGATGACCTCAGTGAAATAGGGTGTGTTGGTCCATTTATGCGGCCGTGGACCGTAAAAAACGAGTGGATGATCCAAGAGTTGATAGTAGGAGCGTCAAACCAATATGAGTTGACAATGAGAGGAAGGCCTCAAACCTGGATTGATGAAGTCTGGGCTGAGGTTTACGGATTTCCTAAGAAGGGATCCGGTCTAGTGTCCCGGACCGACAAGTTTATGGTAGGAAAATTCAAGAACGCTGCCCATTCCAAGGAAGGGTATGCGATTAGTGATTGCTTGGAGGCAAGACAAAGGCATGTCCTAGAGTTCTTGATCCCCATCCTGTACCTGGAAAAGCCTACCCGGGTTACGGTTACGGTAGCCAACACCATCTTTGGTGCTTTTGAGGGTAGACCAGTCAGTTGGGGCATGGTAATTGGATCAGTAGTTGCCAAGCTTGCCGCTAACGTAGGAAAGGGAAAGACCATCCCCATAGGGCCATATCTTTTCCATCTGTACCACCACGTAGAGCTTCTCAACGATGCAGAAATGGTGGAATACAACACCGGAGCGACCATCCTCCAATACGGCCTAATGGAAGAGGAGGAGGATCTGGAAGAGAACGAGCAACCCTTGGAGCAGAGGCACCGGAAGTGAACGGATCCGACATCCCGGGGAAAGCTTCCGGCTCAGCAGAAGATATCCGAGGAGGAGGAGGGAAGTATATCCGAGTTCTTCAAGACCGGGTTCAACTGGGTACTCCAAGCAGAAGAGTACCACGAGAACCTAGCGGATCTGCTCAGGAGGATTAGCCGGGAGTTGAAGGCGGATCCGGAAGACATCCTCGACTCGTTGAAGAAACTTCCGAATTTGGAAGTTCTAGAGCAGAAGGAGAAGCTAATCGTAGCCCTAGAGAAGAAGAAAGCGGATCTTCAAGCAAGATTGAGTTGGGCACAAGGGGAGATGGTTGCAGCGAAACAAAGGGAGAAGGGAGCCCTACATCTGTTGAAGAACTTATCGAGGTTAGTAGACAAGCCAGTGGACATGGTGATGAAGGCGGCTCTAACCCAGAGTCGGTTGACCGAGGAAGGGCACCTCACCAGATCCAAGGTGATCCGGATACTTGTGGACTTCTCCTCACGGATGGAGCTCACACTGAAGGAAATGAGGCAGCTGCTTGGGCGGATGGACCCTGACCGGGTAATGGACTTCTCCAACTTTCCGGAGATCCATTTCGGCACGGAGACTCCCGTCAAGCTCACCGCCTCAATGCCACTACCTTCAAAACCGGAAGCCCCGCAGGAGACTCTCTGGTACTCGACGGAACCGTTCTCCAAGCAGTTGGAGAAGACAATCCGGGGGAGCGTGAAGTTAGCGCCTGAGCCAAGCAGGCAGCCGGATACTACATGGGAGTTGGCACTTCTAGAGATTATGGTTTCTCCACCCGTCCCAATGTTCAATCTTCCGGAGAAGGAGCCGCTTCCGACACCTCATACCCAAGCCCGTGGCGAACTGATAGAGCAGATTGGGAGGTTGTTGAATCCGGCCCGGTCTCATCCAAAGGAATTTGAACATATGCTGGAGGAGCAACAATCAAGAAAGGAGATTGAGTCCATCGTGTTGGATGAGACGTCTCCAAGCGAGGAGAATGAGTGGGAAATAACTCAGATTGAGAAATCTGAGGAGGAAGAATACCGGACTGGATCGGAGGACGAGGACGAGGAAGAAACAGACTACTCCCCTCCGGAAATCCGGAAGATACAAACCCGGGCAGCGCTACGGATGACCCCCATCAAGGCAACCCCGAAGGCAACTCCGAGGTCATCCACGTGAGCACCATCGAGTCAAGGCGGGAGCAGCCAGAAGAAAGCACGAAAGGGAAAGTAGATAGGATCTTTTCTTAGGCAGATAGGACTTTAATTTTGAACCAGATCCGGATTTCCAGGTGTGGGACTGGGTTTCGGATTTGTAGGATCTTACTTTTCCGGAATTTTTGGGGAGTTTGTGAGTGGTCACCTGGATTTCCCGGTGGACTTTTTGCTTTTTTTTGGCTTTGGGTGTTTTTGAAGTTTTAAAGTGTGAGGCAGGTGGTTTGCCTCTCATTCCATCCTAGCGTTATAGTTTGTATTTTGTCATCCTTATTTTAATCTAAGCCACCAAGTGGACCCTCAGGGATTGATTTGTCGTATATCCAGCTTCCTTATGTTTCCTTGTGAGTGTGTGAAGTGTAATTAAGGAGGAAAGGAGGAATCCGGATCTGAGGGGACTTGGGTCTAAGTGTTGAGGAACGTTTGTTACGTAGTCTAGACTAGTGAATTTGGTCTTGAGCACGTGTCTTTAAATTCCCAGAACGGGAATCCGATTAGGAGTGGTGTAGGTGTAGATCTGGAATACCAGAGAGGGTTCCGTGTGGACATAAGCAACCACTAGTGGAAGAAACCCCATATCACTTACTGGAAGGTCAGCCAAACCCTAGGATCAATTTAGCGAACGACTTACAATCCCTATCTTAGTTCCGGTCCCTGTTGGTTTGTCGTTGTAGTGGAAAAGTCTAGAAGCGGCTTTGTGTGACCTGCTTTCCAGATTGGCCATCCAGATAGTTGTGAGAGTGTTTCCAAGCTGATCGAATACAACACTTGGTCTAAATGTTTTTTAGGTAGTTTAGAGAGAGAAGAGAGTGTGAGGAATACGAGTGGTGAGTCCCTACCCCTCTATACAATCAAAGGTGGACCCTCTGAGGGTAAAACAAAGGTACCAAAAACCAATGTTTGTGAGTGAAGTGACGGATCCGGAATCCAGAAAAAGAGGGAATCCGGATTGGATTCCAGAAAGAGAGAGCTTAAGTTGATAGGACAGATAACCTAGGCTTGCAACAACATACTAGAATCCCCTGGGACAATATTACGAGTTAGTTTACACGTTTGGGTGTTGTATATGGTATTTACCACACGCTACGCATACGACACGGGTCATCCAATGTTAGTTAATGAAGGCTCTCCTAGGGGTATGCAGTTTAGCTTGGGCCGAGCTGACATGTGGCATGTTTAATCTACGTTCTGAAGTTCTCATGCCTCTGCGTTTCAGGTCGCATCGATCTAATATGTAAGGTGGGGCCTTTTCGAACAATGGATCCTAGTCCTGTGCTTTGTTGGGATTGCTGTCCAAATTCGTATGCACTTATTCTCTACAGATGGATAACTATGTTTTTAATTTCTTCTCTTTAGTATGTTGCAGATGGTGAGCGACTCTTTGTTTAAAGTTTTGAGTGGTGTGCAACCATGTCAAGCATCTGCAGACTCCATCCTCGACTATGGACAATATATAATCCTAAGTACAGGGAATTTCCTGTGCTCGGCACCTACTGTCAACTCGACGATGGACTTCTCTGTGAAGCCCATTGAAGATGGAGTGGTGAACAACCCTCCAAACGAAAGCCACACTTGCATGTCTCGTGCTCTCCATCTCTTCTTCGCTCTAGGGATCTATGTTTCTCATCAATATCGCCGTTTGCTACGAACAGGGTCACACAAAGGAAGCTTTACGGAGGTGCTAACTATCCAATTTCTACTCAAGAGCTGAAAATTGAAGTTCCAAATAAAGCACATGAGGTAGGTAACTTTGTACAGGTTATCCCGCCCACGATTCCATGTCCGTGTGCAATGTCTGAAGGGGGGAGATTGAAGAGGAAGCATGGTAGGTCCTCATGTAGTCAATTCTCCACTCCAAGTAGAGATTCCTGGGAGCGCAAGTCCTTGCAAGCACAATTGAGGGAATGCATCCATCAAGCAGGGCCCGTAACGAAAGGGTATAGTCGAGGATCCAAAATTTTCAAGGCCATGGAGAAGATGAAGAGCCTATCACATAGTTAGTATGTAGTTGTGCGTACTAAAATTTAGAGTAGTATAGATATAGAAAGTCAATGTGTACCCATTGCATTCAGCTATATACTATAGTTGGTGTCAAGTATGGTTTTGATATTTGTCATAACTATGTTGAAGGCATCTACACTATTGAATGTAGTCTTTGATCTATTACAAACTAGGTACTCAAAGTACCTCATCTTCTTTAGCTATAGCAGTCTTGCAAGTAGATTGCTTGGGAAGATGAGGGCGTGGTAATTGAATAATGAAGCGGATGCGGATCTTTGACTCGATCTAGGCAAAGAAGTTGTAGATTTAGAAATATGTAGGCGTCGTTGTAAGCATTTTCATAAACGACAATCCAAAGAAGAGTGTGAGGATTGTGATTTATGAGAATGCTCAGTGGCGTCTGGATATTTGTTTTTCTACAACTTCCTTGCCTAGATCCTGACAAAGCTCATCATGCACTTCATTCTTCAATCACAATGCCCTTGTCTTCTCAAGCAATCTACTTGCAATGTCCAACACGTTTGATGGAGATGAAGAACTTAGTTGCTAGGAATGTAACTTATAGTAGGCCATGTGTGTACAAAGACTTGTTGATAATATATATAAAATACATAGTTATTTGCTTACTATGTTTCATTCTGGGGGTTGCAATTCACATTTATTTCATGATGTTTTGAAATTTTGTATTTCTTCAAAGGTTTTGTATGTGATTGTTCTACTTTCTAGTGTTAAGGGATCACGGATTCTTCTCACATTTATAGTAAGTAGTACTTTTAAAACTCTTATTTCAGTGGAAAACTCCCATTTTAATGAATATGATGTTTTGGGCATCACCCTTGCCTAAACCCCCCGAAATGCACTTACCCCACACGCCCGCTTGCCCATCTGCCTTGTCCGCCCCCCGGATGGCGACTAGGTAGTGTCCGACCATGTCACCTGCATCCATTGAAACTGGGCGTCCGGATGTTCGGCCATCCAATTTTTGGACATGATTTTGCTGCGGACGTACATCCAGGACAACCCTAGTAGAGTCAGAAAAGGTACTCACAGATATTGTACCAATGTAGACTTTGACAACAAAGAATTCGATGAGAAATTCAAATGATTTACTAAAAAATGTCTCTGTGACCATGAATGCTACTACCGTTAAAGGGTGCCTTGTAGAAATTATTGCATTTTTTTGCTGATAAAGTGTTCAAGCGACAAGTAAATTTTGATCTAGGAGTGTTGGTTTGGACGATGCCAAGTACATAGTAAAAATTTTGGTTAGACAAGAGTTTGAAATAGGTCGTGGAAATGGTTCCCGTGTCATCAAATTCTATCGTCAATGTGACAATAGTATCTCTGTTGTGTTTCACAAAAATGAATTTCCAAAATGTACTCGTGTTAGAAGATTCAAAATGTCAATTGTTGGTGTATTGTTCTGCTAGTTCTGAAATTTAGGTTGCCATTCATTATTTGTCTTTGTGAACTATGTGGTAGGGATTTTTTAGTCACTGAGAATGGTGTACTCTTTCTGGTCATTGATCAAATTTGTCCTTGTAATGTACTTTTTTCATTTTTTGGCATTACAATTTGATGATATAATAACAAATTGTCGTGAACTCGTCATAGCTTTCTACTATCCTATAGCAATACGCGACAACTTCAGCTAGGATTACAATATTTAGCATTTGTAGAGGTATGATGTTTGAATGATCACTAGAAGAAAATTGCCTCGCAATTACATTAAGCTAGCTAATTAGTTTTATCAATTCTAACAAAAAACAAAAAATTTGCGATCATAGAAACAGAGTTTTCAAAAAACTCTGTTTCTATGAACGCAATTTTTTTGTTTTTTGTTAGAATTGATAAAACTAATCAGCTAGCTCAACGTAACTGCAAGGCAATTTTCTTCTAGTGTGTACATGTGAATAAAATTAGTCTTCAGTATTTTCACCAATAGATTTCCGAAAATGTAGTACAAGTTCGGTTTACTTGTGCATGGACCTTTGTCTATTTTATGTAGGGAGTTATATGGAGTGAAAAGCATGAGATATTTGGCACTGATGGGTGTTGGGAAAGAGAAATAGGAGCTCTACTACTGCCTTTTTAGAATAGGGTTCCTTAGTGCTTGCATCGTTGTTGCTGAAGTGGAGTACATTTTGGTACAAAAGTGTCAAGTTTGTTTGTATGCCTGCGTTGTCTTATTGAATTGACCCTAAACACATTTCCCAGTTCTTTCAGTCGTCTAACATTCTGCATTCAATGGTACAATTTTCTAGCTTTGGAGGACTTCCATCACTGTAGAGGAAAAGAGAAAGGTGAACCAAGTTTTGACTAGAGATGCTTCATTGCCAAGAAGATATGAAATGAAGTTCTAGTAAAGTAAAACTTTAGTAGTTAGTGACTTCTATATCTTTCTATAGCATTGACATTCTATTTTTTTAAAAAGGCTGGAAGTCATGTGTAATATAAGGAATAGGATTATGAATTTGAAGGAACATCAAATTAACACTCGCTTCAAAGATTTAGTTGTTTGGAAAATTTTAAATTGCCGAAATTTATGTAATACTGCTTTGTGTTTACGCTGGGGACTAACGATTGACCGTATTCTCTCCAAATGGCAATACATGTTTCTATGTAATGAAGACATTATTATGATGATTGAGAAGGGTGTTCAACCTACCACTATAAGAAACCCGCCTTTTTTGTAGTATTTCAACAAAATGGATCATGTTTTCATTGACATTAGTCACTAGTAGAAAAGAGTGTCCTAAATGACTTGACCACAATGACTGCAATAGTCATTTTACAGTCATTTTTGTCCTAAATGACTACTACAGTCATTGTGGACAAGTCATTTATAGCCTGTTTTCTACTAGTGAGTGAGTCACAAATCCTAAGCTTATGGGAGGTAGATTTCTGTTGGATGTTAGGAAAGACATGGGGTTGTCAGAGTGAAAACAAGTGGATGACGTAGGGGACATGTTTGTTTTTTTGGACATTATGTAAAACATGGTCATATTTACGAAAACATCCCCCAAAACATGGAAGTGCCACATCAGCTAGGGGTTCTAAATTCACTATCGGTAAATTTTTGTAAGTTACGTTGGGCTAACGTAAAATGTAGACCGGATGTGAAAAACATATGGGAAGGGCAACCATGTGGCATGTTTTGAAAAAAAAGGAAATGGATGGATGTACACTATGGATGAAAAGGAAAGTTCTTTATACTAGTGGGGTAGTAGGAAGTATGACAATCCATATAGGACATGTAAAGCAAATTTTTTTGTTCAAAGTAAATTGTTTGAAAAAAACATGCAAATGTCGAAAATAACATGTGGATGTTAGAAATAACGTCTAAATGTAGTGTTGTCAAATTCTCGTCTTTGAATTATTCTACATCCTTTGTCATGGACGAACAATGGATTTCAATATAACAAGGACTTCTCCACCCTTTATTTAAAAAATATATATATAAATTATTTACTTGACTTTGCCATCAAAGATTCTCTTAATGATAGATGGTCAATTCTTGTTGAATTTGACAATTTTTCTTGTTCATTTTTTGGGGACTTTCATTTAAATGATTATTTTAGAAAATAAAAGAATTTTTTTTAAATCATTGATTTAAAAAAAATAATATTCCAATTCTCAATTAACATGAAAATGTGCTACATCATCAACAATTTAGATGAAAAAAAATTTGACGTGTTACTACTTGCCAGTACATGCAGAGGTGGAATCTATGTGGCATACACGTGGAGCATTTTAGAAAGCGTAGAACACCTATTTTTTGCATTTGTTTTCATCAAACAAGTTGACATTATGGTGTGTTTTTCTAGATTTTGGAAGTTTTTTGCGATGTCAACTGCAATGGATTTTAGGTGACATTATAGTTGACGCCCCTTTTGTTTAAAAAAATGTACTACGAGGACTTCTAAAACATCACAAAGAATGGGGGTTTCTTCTAGTGTACTAATTTGATTTATAGTATGATGATGCTCGTGTTGTAATAGTCTAAGAATGTCCATGAGGCAGAAGTTGTATTCATGCACATTGTACACAATAGGGTTCAAGTAGATGGGGTGTAATCATCGATTATTACACTTTATGCAAGTTTTGGTTTGTTTGAAAAGTTGGAGCACATAATGAAGGATATGAGAAGCAATCACATAACCTTTGGTTCATACAATTGGTTGAAATGATTGAATACATCTTCATAGCAAGGGAAGTTTGAAGAGGCAGAGGGGTTGATTGACATAGTGGTGAAGGTAGGGATGATTTGTAGAGTCGTGGGCCTCACACTCTCTATGATTTCGGCGTATGGGAAGGTAGGTCTCTATGAGAAAGCTTGCCAACTTTTGGAGAAGATGAAAGTTGGGTTCCTTGAGCCACATGAGATTACATATAGTTCTATGACAGGGGCGTGTAGACAAGTGGGTCAATTGAAGGGTGCATTGTGTTTCTTTGAGGACATTAAGACATTGGGAATGAAGCGGACATTGTGGAATTCCTGTATGTTCATTAATTAGTTTGTTTGGGAAGGTAGGCAATGTGGCAGGCTTTGTTCATGTCATGGCAGATATGAATAGGTTTGGTCATTTGCCGAATTGGAAGACAATAGATGCAGTTGTGAGAGCCTGTGACAAGGCGGGGCAAATGAAGAAAGTTCAGCAAGTGTAGAGGTTGTTTTGAAGTTCTGGATGGATTGAGGAACTAGAAAGGTATGACACATGGTTATAAGTCTACTTGAAATGCAATGTGCTAAAAAAATCTCTACCTATATTTTTTGCCATGCACAACATTGGCATAGTACTTGAGAATTACATGTGCAGGAGTTTCATGTGTACATGTACAAGAGCAATACGATGCTCAACGGTGTAGTAGATGTGTTCAAGGAATTACAAGTTGCAAGTGTCATTCTTAGTTTGGAGACTTCATGCACCACGATAAACGTACATGGTGTTTTTCGGGGATGTGGTCAAGGTCGAGGCTCTCTTTTAGTCTCTAAGAAGCTAAATTCAAAAACTGAATATTATACTTTACAATGTCTTGAACAATATTGTTTTTGCGATTCGAAATGCATGTAGAGGCCATGAGGCTCTAGAAGTTGATGGAAGAAGGAGATAAGTTGCTTCCCTACTCTTATACATATGACTGATTCTTGAGAATATATGGAAAGTGTTACCTCGAAATGCAAGCCCAATAGATTTCTTGGAGGTTACGGTATGGAGGACTTTAAGGAGATGAAGTGATGTGTGAGTGTGTATTTAATAATTGCTCAAGAATTTTGTCTCTTGAGAAATTCCATAAAGTGTTTGAGGAGATGATGTCCGTTGCATATGTTTTGAACAAGATTACTTTGAACGTCATGATAGATGTCTATGGCAAAGCTGACATACTGAAGAGGTACTTGTCTCTCTCCTATGTAATTATGCTGATGCTTCTTCTATGAATTGAGATCATGTTGAAAATAAATTGCACCCTATGGGATAGGTTCGTAATAATTGTTGAATTTACCTTGCTATTTAAGCTTGTAATTAATTTTGAAGGTTGTTGTTAATTCATTCCTGTGTGCTTCATTTTACTAAGGTCCTGTTGTTGTATAGTTGTTGTCACTTTGAGGACATCTTTGTACTGTCATTTTTGGAAATCTTGGCTTTCTAGTTGTTTTCCCCCTCTCCTTTGTAGGTCACGAAAGGCTTTCAAGGCAACTCTGAACTTAGGATTTGCAAACAAGATAAGCTTCCATACATTGATTAAGTTTGATGGTAAAGAACATGACTTATAGGAAATATGGAAACAACACTTTAGGAAAAGGAAAATGATGGATATGGGGGTTCTTTGGATGCCTTGAATTCTATTCTTGATGCATATGGAAGAGTAGGGCATGTTGATGAAATTGAGGATGTGTTTGCTCGTATGGAGAAATCAAGCTTTCGAATGGATCTAGAAACGTATAATACTCTTATCAACATGTACGGAATGAGTATAATGATTTCTAAGATGGAGGATATGTTTCACAATATGCAAGTGAATTCTTTTAGCTTGGTGTCTACTTTGACACTTTGAAAATCTATAAATGTTCGTGTTGTTTGACAATGATAGGAATTGAAGCAGGGGTTGTTTGAAGTGAACTCCATGCTTTTGAGCTTGTATTATGGACTAGAGTTCAGGTAGACATGTACAAATCATGGAGTGCAAGTAATAGTGAAATTCTTTTTCTTGGACATCATGAAAACAATTGCTTTCGAAGAGAATGTTTGAGAGTGGAACGAGCAGGGTTTATCATAGGGTGGTAGCAGCAAATTTGCCGTCCAGGCTGTTCTTCTTAGAGTATATTAAATTTTTCACAAAAAATGTACCCCAAGGATTGTTTTCATTGACCATTTGAGCTAAGGTTTCAGTAAGTACACCAAGGTCATGTAGAAGGTGTGTGCATCCTTAGTTGTCACCGAAGCTGTATGTAAATCATTCATTTCAATGAGCGTTCCTGGTGCATTCATTTCTACTACACTAAATTAGTTTCAATAGGCCAAGTATACTTAGAGGGTTCTGTATAGTATCCCAACCCTAGACGCATTTCCTCAAAAGGTGTTGAAAACTCCTCAAGTGGTTGACGTTCAGTCTTGTTTCGTTCCTAACATACCTAATATATATATGAAAAACATTTTCTATAGGAAGTAGGTGTCACATTTGATAGATGGACTTAAAATATTGTAATTTGAACATATGGCTATGCCAAGATGAAACCAAAGAGAATACCGTATGTAGTGGTGGTTGCGGCTTCTAAAAATTCCTAGAATCATCTTGAAGCAACAAGGTGGTCACTATGCATGAGTTAGTTGGCCTATAGAAAATGATCATCATAGATGAATCATTGGCAACTCATAGAAGCGTCTGGTTTTGTATACTTTCATGACTGTTGTCACTTGAATAGCTTGTTCTTCATCCTTAGCATTTTCAATATGTTCATATGTCTTTACTTTGTGGACTGCTATGTTAATCACAAAGTATTCAGGATTGCTTCTTGTTATGCTTACTTCTACTTAAATCTAAATCATTTTGTCACTGTTTTTGTAGGATGGCGTTAAACAAACCATAGCAAATAGCCAAATAGTGAAAGCACAATTATCAAAGTTGTTGTTATTGAAGCACTAGAAGAAAAGCATGTTGGTTTCAACAAAAACCAACTAACACGAAATTCAAAAATATGCCAAAAAACCCAGTTTTTGTGTTTTTTGCAACGCAGTTTTTAGAAAATTGCATTGTAGAAAACACAGAAACTGCATTTCTTGGCAATTTTCTGAATTTTGCGTTAGCTGGTTTTTGTTGAACCCAACACGCTTTTCTTCTAGTGAAGGGAGAAATCAAATTGAAGGTCAGAAACACCGTTTTGGCACTGTGTGGTTGCACGTAGAAAAAGCTTGAGAGTTTAATAATGATTGAGAATTCGAACTACGTTTTATTTTGTCCTCCATATAGATAAATGTCATGCATCAATAATGTCTCTTTCGGTTTGAAGTTGGCTATGTAACTAGTATGCAATCAACATTCTACATCGTACAATTGTCCTAATCCCTCACAAGCCCAATTAGAGCGTGCATCACCTATCAAGAGTAGTGACATTCTAAAGTGGTAGTGAATCTTCTTGGGAGCAGAGTTTTTGACTACTTAGTTGTAGCCCTGCATCATATCCATTAGCATTGAAAGAGCAAGGGCTGCCTCGAAGTTGAATCTCAGAGTCCTTTAGTCTACTAATTACCATTTTGTGTCTAATAATAACTAGAAGTTCTATTTATGTTTCAAACAATTAAGTGGATTCATGAAATGAGAAAGACATTAGATATACAAAATGCATTCTATTATTTTCAGTAAGTTAATGAAAGTAATTGAAATGTATAGTAGCATGATAAATTGAATTGAGCAGTAATTGTCGTCCAAATTGATGGATGAAAACAACAGAGGTCGCAATTATGTGGTGGTAGC
Source organism: Straminergon stramineum (assembly GCA_963920665.1). Classification (NCBI taxonomy): domain Eukaryota; kingdom Viridiplantae; phylum Streptophyta; class Bryopsida; order Hypnales; family Calliergonaceae; genus Straminergon; species Straminergon stramineum. The sequence goes on from OY987273.1 coordinate 16,475,357, forward strand.
AGTTCGTAGAGATAAGATGATTTTAAGCTCCAGAAAAAAAATTCGTGTGTGTGCCTATAGTAAGGGAGGGAAGACGTTCTAATGCCACTATTGCATAAGTGTAGGTGGATAGGAGAATTGAGAGCAAAGTGTATAGTACATGGAGCACTGGAGATTGCAATAGAAGTCTTCTTATGAATGCATTTGCAATCTTCTTGGGTAGGTCCTTTGTATTGAGGTGACAAGTATTACCATATTCGACCTTGAATGTACTAGTTGCAATTGAGAGAGATATGAAATTCATAGTTGTTAATAATTCTAAATTGTTGATGCTAATTTCTTAGAGTTTTTGCAAATTGATTTCTCATTGACCATTCACCTTGTGTTCTGCTATGTAGGAAAAGTAAGTTGTTGTTGAAGGAACCCTTGAATACAAGTTAATTTAGAATTAGGAGTGTTGTATTCTTGTGAGTACTCACATGAATCACATTCTAATGGATTTGAGTCTAACGTTATATAAGGAAATGGTACGATAGTGCCTCACTCATTTATGTTGTAGAATGGAAATGTGGACTTCTATGTTAATATATTTCTATAAGTGTATTGAAGGACCTCATGTACTACGACAGTGACAAGCAGAAGCTAGTGTCCATTGCAAGATGAAGAAAAGAATCTAGAAATGAAGGTAAGAACTATGTATTGGAGAACAAATCTTACTTGATTTCCATGTTCAAGAACCTCGCATTCTATATATTGTGGTGCATGGTGTAAGTGATATCTAAAATGGAGGTGGGGTCTATATATAAGTGGAAAAAAGCATGACCACTTTGTGGATGGAAACAAATTGTTTTATGTCATGAGTTACTAAGTCACATGGACTCTGTAGCACATTGAGAGCATGGATACTTCAATGTCCATTTTCAATTATATAGTCTACATGGTGAAGGGAAGAAATCATTTTTTGAACTTTGTTGGTGTGGTTTGTAAACAAATGATTTGCGAAAGGACTGTGCAATAAAATGAAACATAAATGGACGATTTCCGTCATAGTGAGGCCCCCTTTTAGAAATTCAAAAGAAATGGAGTTATAAAAAGACTTACAATGTGTTAAATAAGAAGTAAAATTTACAAGAAAACGGAAGAGGTATAGCAATACGTCTCTCCATTGGTGCATTCTTCTAATTCCCTAGGGGGTACTATGCAATGAAGTTTAGTAAGAGAAGAAGGATATGTTCAGTTGAAGGGAAAACAGCGTCTACTATTCCAAAAATGTCAATGGATCGACATTGTCTAGACTTGGGCTTGAAGGAACTGTCATTTACAAGAATGCAAGCTACTGTTGGCAACCTTGAAGAGTACATAGCATCAACTTCTTTAATCTTGATAGATGGAAACATTGGCTATTAGTAATTTTAGAAGCCCAGTCTTTAGTTCTATGAGGATTCTATTGGTTCACTTCTGTGTCACTACATCGTTCAAGTACAGAACAAGGAGTGAGGAGCCGTTGAAGAAATAGTCACGGTGCTCTTGAAGACGGATTCTTATCATTTTAATTCATAGTGATGCTAAATCCTAAACCAATGAATGAATCTGCAACCTTTGTAGGAGAACTAAGATCTACCACTACGATTGTAGTGAACGCAATTGACAATGAAGTGAGAATTTCGAAGGAGGCTCAATCTGACTTGTTGTGATCCAAGCATATTGTAGAAAACCATGAACGATTTCCATCCAGCGCCAAAGGAAACATGAAGGCAGTTGTTGATGAATGAAAACTTGAGGTTCACTAAATAAAAGAGGACACACCCGTCGAACTATAAAAGCACTTCCTACTCCAATTCATCTACATGGGCATGAATGAACCAAGTGGGCAAAGTTTGTTTCAAGAATTGATACACATTAGAGCATGTGTATGAATTTTATTTTGATGAATTAGTGAAGATTGACAAAGAGTTTCGATTTTGTAGATGTCAAGTCATGAAACATGGACCTATTGGACACTTCCTACTATGACAACTAAAATCACAAATAGTAACGCATGTGTTTCCTTTGTTAGTACAGCAAATGCGTCCCACAAAAAGTGCAGGAGCAATACAATAAAAGCATGTTGTCGATGGAAAATGCTAGAACTTCTCTTGACGTCAAAGTTGGTCGTCAAGAATTAATAATTAAGCACAATACTCCTGAATGAAGAACTAATGCTAGTAGAATTATAGTTGTTGTACAACAATATCATAGAGGGCATTCAAGAACATATCAAGCATGTCGTAGAAGATATCATCATTGTCCTCTCGAAGTATCTTGGAAGACCCCGTTCTTGTCAGCTTTCCGAAGGCAAGCTATTGTCATGTCCGTGTGAGTGCATGAGGTCTGTGACTACTGATGGTAATTGGTAGAGGACGGAAAACAAAAATAAAGTTTGACGATGTGCAATGAAGAGAGAAGTGCTAGTCTTTGGAAATGAAGGAAGTAGTTCAGTGTAGGAGAGAAGAGAAGAATTGTTGTGAGTGAATTGCCACCATTATTTTTGATGTACAATTAGGATCTCCATAAATCAAGTTGGATTTCAATTATCTCATTCGGTAATGGTGTAATGGCCGACGACCTGTGATCGTTGAAATTATGAAATATCTTTTTGTACACAATGGTGATGCAATTTATGAACTCCTGTGATTCAGGAAGTGACCGTTAAAGGTTTGCATGATTTTGATTTGACATGTACATGAAGGGACGATTTGATTTCTTCTTAGTTAAAAAAAAGTTAGAGAGAAACACCTTGTATTTTCGTTGCATTTTGGTCGACACCTTAGAAAGTAACGGTCTCCCTTTCTTCCGCAAATTCGTCATTGTCTTTTCCTTTATCTCTAAGAATTCAATGAAAATGGAAGAGCAAGGTAGTTCTATTGGAAAAATTGTATTCTTGTATATTTGATTTCGTTGCATTTGCTTCAATTTAATGTAGATAGGGAAGAAATAATGTAGGGAAGTGACCATGCAATGGAAAGTGAAGAACCCTCTCCGGATTCTGTCTTTCTTAACTTTTTGTGAGGAAAAAAAATTCACAAAAGGCATTCTTCCACATTCTTGCACTATAATTTCTATTCATCCAAAAGCACTGAATAGACAGTCGAACACATTTGCCACCTAACATGCAAAATTACCTTCATTTTGTGGATTGATCAACGAAACCAACCTGAATGTACTAATTCTTGTTATTGAGTAAGACCTTTCAACAAAGAATTTCAATATTCTGTAATTGGATACTAAAAAATCATCTTAAAAATACCCACATCTCTTGTAGTGAAATGGACTTGCATCCATATGGGGATCTTCAATGCATTTGATGACGTCTATGGCCCTCCACAAAATGGTTCGATTTAGGACATCCATGAGCATTCTAAAATCCCTTTGGTAAGGTGTGACATTTAAATGTTGAACTTCAACAACAAAGGATGATGGCCGTATGAGAACAAACACCCACAACTCGAACGGGGTGGGAACTCCAAGCCACTTGCCCTTAATAAGGCCTTATTCGTTAAATTGAGACAAGTTGAGGTCTCATTTTAATTCACTTCTATATTTATCATACAAAAGAGTTCATTAAATTGAGACAATTCAATAAATTAAGACTTGAAAATGTCGAAATGCATGTTTAATTAATTTGCTATTGCTATAAATAGTAGGAAAAAGATGCATTCAACCTTTGAATATTTTTCTTTTATTAAAAATATAGACTTTAAATCATGCAAGATGTCATCAATTGAGATATTTCTTGAAATTCAGAGGTGCATCTATCAAGGCCTAATCTTTAGGTTGTTGATACCAAATTTTAACATGGAAAACATCTTTATCAAAACAAATCTAAATGAATACACCTTATGCAGAACATTGGAGAGAAATAAGAAGATAAAATACATTATTAATAGAAATCAACAACTGTGACATAGTCAAACTACCTTGATAAAATTGGCAAAATATATTTCTGCATACATCTCAAAACATGTAAATGCAAATTCCATTTCACTTCACACCCTATAACAAAGACTATTGATATATATACACACTATTCATCCTTCCTCCATAGATTCATTGTCGTTTGAATTAGCTGTGAAGGTTTCCACTGATGCTTTGATGATGTCAATTTGTGGCTTTGGAATTGCCACCTTTGGATTTGAAGTCCCTTCTCGCATACGTGGCTTCCAAGTCGTCATTATATAGTCTATGCTTGACCACATTGGGTGTATTGCTTGATTTTCGTGCCATGCATTCCTTTTTTTGTGTCCCATCCATCATATGTTTCCATATTAATGTGTCAATTTGAAGTTGGCATCCAATATTGGATTTGAATTATATGCATATGCCCTGCATCTGGATTAGGATTTATAATGGCTCTAGCAAGCCATAATGGCTTAGAATCACCACTAGTAGGCCGCACCACTACAAAATAATCTACAAACATTTCTCAATTAACATGGAAAGAAGCACATGGACGATTACACTTTCATCCTACGAAGGGTGCATCCTTTGCATCCCCTTCACACAATGTACCATCCTTTTGCCTGCGATCTGCCTCGTCATAGATGATCCTCAAAGCCGGCCATAATCCATGTAGTAATCTCTCACACGGCTCTAGAAGTGCATCAAGAGTTGTTCGAACACCTTTCCAGTAATCTTTTAGAGGATCATTTTTCCTCCTGAATTCTCCAAATTGGTCATTGTTTGCCATTCGACTCCATTAGCAATGAAACTGTTGTCGTACATGTAGTGGAGTGTAAGTACCATTACAACACCAAAACGTCGTAAAATGACTCGAAATATCGTCCTAGGGGATTCTAGACTGTTGCTACAAGCCAAGATTATCTGTATTACCAACTTAAGCACTTTCTTCACCTCTTTTCTCTCTCTTCCGAATCCACTCCTTTTCGAAATCCAGATTCGTCACGTCTCACACACATTGGTTTTTTGGTGCCTTTATTTTACCCTCAAAGGGTCTGCCTTTGATCTTATAGAGGGGTAGGGACTCACCACTCATATTCCTCACACTCTCTTCTCTCTCTCTAAACTATACAAATCAGGGTTGATGAAAGTGAGCGTCCCAAGCAAAATCGCGTCCAAAAATCAGACGTCCGGACCCTACGGATGCTGCGTCTCTGGTGGGTAAAAAACACTGTCCGCAAATTTACCCTGGGTAAATGCGGATGGGCAGTCGGACGAGTGGGCGGACGGACGGCTAGTGGCTAGTTATTTAATACAAAGCTTCAACTCCTTCAAGTAAACTTTGATTCCTTGAATGCTTTTTACAATAACATATGGAGTTATGAACTATCCTTTGTAGTATACTCAACCAAAAAAATTGTACACTATAATTGCAATTATGAATTATCAAGGGAAAGGATTAAAAAAAAATTCAAAATTCTCTTCACCTTGAAAATTACCAAATCTATGATTCTATGACAATCATGAAGTCAAAATTGTTGCATTCTATATGTATCTTGCAATGTATCATGCTTCATACATAGAAAGAGGAATACAATCAATTTTGGGGGGACTTCTTCTTGGTTTTGCAATTCCAAAAAAAATAATCATATTTTCAACATCAATAAGAAAACTCCAATTGCAATAGAAGCTTCAAACAATCAATTGCCATTACATGCTCAATGTATCATAAGCACCTAAACACCTAAGCCTACATCCCTTGAATCTCTAAGGCTTGTAATCACTATCTCCTTTCACCTCAGCCCCGCTACTGTCACATCTAGTTCCCCATCGGTCGTCTTCATCGCTAGATGTCTCTTCCATGTCATTTGATGAAGATTGTACAATTTTCACTCCTTTTTGTACTTGTGTAGATGTTAATGATCTCATTGATCTACCGGTCTTCTTCTCCATTTTGGCTCTTAATATAGCCTTACCAATGCCTTCCTTAAGGCTAGGGATTGTTTTCATTTTCTTCTTTGACCCCACTTGATAGGTATCAAGTGGGGTTCTACCCACATTCAGTCTCTTGCTTGGAGAGGTAGCAAAGGGTTGCATTATTCTTTTTTTACGAGCTTTAATGGAGTTTTCACCCTATGATATCTTTGCTTTTGACACTCCTTGAATAATTAACTGCATTGCATTCAAAGACGGTGATGTGTGGCCTAATGATTTCAAGGAATGGCGTGGTGGATGGCCTCGATGTTGAACAAACATTGAAGCCAATGTCTCATCCTTATCATCATCATCGGTACATGATAAAATGGTTCGACTTGGATTGCCTCCGGAACCCATCTCTTTCATAAGAGACAAATGTCTTTTTCCAAGCCGTGATTTCCTTGAACCATCCAATGTCGTGGCATCGCTTTTAAATAGTGCACGTGGAGGAGTGCTACGTGGTGGTTTGGGAGAATCTTCCATGAGGTGCATTTTGCCAACACCATTGTTGACAAAAATTGGGTTGCCTAACTCCATCGAACGTGCTTCAACATTGTCTTGTACTTCGTGTGGTTTGGCATTTCCAATATTTGCTTCAACACATTTCTTGCTTGCCGATACCACTATTGATGCAACAATTCCATTGGACACGTTCATTTCAACGTTTACCTCACATCCTCCTTTGTCTTCATGTTGGTCATTTTTTTCTACCGCCATTATCGGGGATGGAGCATCGGAAATGGGAATCACTTCATCCTTTTCAAGATTCCCATCATTCGCAACCGTTGTCCTATTGGTCGCCTTTATCTCTACATACATATCCTCCACGTTTGGTAGAAGATTTTTGCTACTCATGAATCCGGTTCCATCCACAAATCTAGCTATCGAAGGTACATCATCTTCAAGCCTGCAATCATCCTCATCTGATTGAAACTCATACATGTCTCCATCTGCGACTCCGAAGTCTTCATTGTATTGATTAGGAGTCTCAAACATTTCTTCGTCAGAATTGTACATATCATAATTCACAGCATCTCTATCATCAGATACAGATTCATCATCCTCGTCTTCCAAAATAGGCCCTTCCGAATCTTCGGAGTCCACGTTGTCATGGTGCCACTTCTTTTCATCCTTCTCCTTCAATGCGGCTATGACTTTGGATTTGGTATATATATACACCAAATCGGCTGCTCTCTGTGGCCTCAACTTGTTTCGAGATTTGTTGTGAACAAAAGAGTAGCTACTCCAATTTCGTTCACATGAAGATGATGACACCGGTTGAGCCAAAATCCTCTTTGCAATTGGAGCAATGAGCTTGCCACATGCACCCTCAAAATCCCACCAAGCATGTGCCGACAATTTCTGCTCAGCCGGATCCAACATGTCGTGGAACGGAGGATCTCGGTGTCGAAATGCTATAAATTCCTTCACTACGTCAGGATAAGTTCTTGGTTGACATATTTTCCTGATAATGCACTTGCATGCATCTGTTGCATCTTGATCGTCAACTAGTTCTTTATCGTGAAGAAAGTAAGGGTTCAAAAGAGCTCCTGCATAATGTAGATCGGTCTCTACCATTTCCGGTCACTTACCAAACGCCTTATCGATAGGAATGGCTAAGTCCAAGGACAAACCAAAGGGCTCTTTTCGTAAAGAGAAGACATGCTTCTCTAAATTCCTCATGATGTGCAACACCTTGCCCATGCATGGTGTCTTTGCATCCAAATCACGTAGACCAAACACCACAAGAGTGATCAATTCTTGGAAATTAGTAGCCGTGGCCCAAAAATGCTCATCTAAAATTGTCTTCTTCACCTCCCGAGACTCCGTACGAGATTTTGCATTCTTCGTGTCTTGTAACTTGAGGACATATTCTACCCATTGTGGATCCACCACACTTTGTTGCAATCCAGTCTTGACCTTCAAACGAGAAATCATGAAGAAATTAGAGGCAAATCTTGTTTTCACCAACATCAATAAGCTATTCTTTGTTTCGTGCTTTTAAAATATAGCTAGCGGCATATGCCACAATATGAAGAACTTCACAACGGTTTGGGCCTTTTCCACTAGCTCCTTCAACCATTCTTGCTTCCTCCAATCTTGAAGCAACAAATTCAAGGCGTGCACCACACAACCTTGAAAGAAAATGTGCGGATATTTACTCGACACCATATTCCATGCTGCCGGATTTAGAGGAGCGTTGTCTGCAGTCTCTTGCACAACATTTGTGGGGCCTATTTGTTCTATAAAATTTTCCAAGACAAAGGCCAAAAAAGGAGCATTCTTTTCGATTCCACTTGTATCCATCGATCCCCAAAATTGCTCACTTGCAGAAGATACAAGCATGGCATCTATCAATGGTCGATTGGTAACCGAGCTCCATCCATCAATAGACAATGTTGCTCCAAACTTCCGAATGCTATCTTCGGTTCGACTATGAAGCTTTGTTTTGATGTTGGTCTTCGCTTGGTCAAGCAATTTATGACGTAAATCATGATACGATGGTGGAGCGTAGGGCCCACGGTACTCGGCTGTTTTTTTCACTACTTCTTTAAATGCCGGATTTCGAGCTACGGCAAATGGTATGTTTGCCACATAGAAGAAATTGACCCACACTGCATTCAAATTGCGTTTTGTTGCGAAATCAAAGCCATTGACTAGACTACTCTATCTTTGAGGTCTACTACCTGATGCCCTTGGAGTGTCACGATCATTGGATGTTTTTGTAGTTCGGTTTACTTCGGATCTTACACCAACAAATTCTTCCGGTATTGCGCATGAGTCCTCTTGAGTAGAACGCACCATATCCCTCTCATTTGAAAAATCCCTCCTAACCATACGCATGCTACCAACATCTACATTGTCAATGATCAGTCTCTATGGAAATGCCCCATTAGATCGAAAAAATAGGATTCAAACATCCGGCGTTAATTGCGAACAAAGACTCACTCCTGTATCACGAACACCTGATGGGCCTTCATATCCTAAATGGCTCAACATACGACTTATCTTCTTCGCAAACATCGAGTTGCAAGCCTTGCACTTTACCTTACCGGTTGATGGGGTACCATACCAACCAAACCAATCCTTGCTCATAGTGTCAAGGCACAAATTTTAATTCCGTATATTGGAATCAAATTCAAAATGTGAAGACCAAATGAACAATGTCCAAATATAATAAAAAATGAGTGCACAAAGCCTTGAAAATCAAGGTCCTCCCGTCCACTGAACTATACATTACCAAGCAAGGGACACAAAAATTGCAGCTTCTAGCCCTTGGAAATCTTAGCGTTTAGTTTTCAAGAATGCTCTCAAATGACTTCTTTCCTACAATTATAGTCTCCCAAACTGGACTTACCGTTGGAGACCATTTTTGAATCCACAGAGCATACTAACCGCCGTCGCCTAATTCTGCAGCGGACGAGTGGTCGGGCGGACAGACAATGCGGATAACCAATGCGGACAACTAGATGGAGTGACTCGAAGACAGGCGGATGGATATTGCGGACGGGCGGACAGGAGATCGGGCAGATGGGAGGTTAGGCGGACGGGAGGTCGGGCGGAAGGGAGGTCAGGCGGACGAGAGGTCGGGCGGATGGGTGGTTTAGGGCGGACGGGTGGGGTAGGTCGTGTTCAATTGTTCAAATGTTCAATGCTTCAAGAGATGTGGGACAAAATAGGGATTTATGGATGGAATGAGCCAATGAAGAGATTTCAGAAAATTATGGTTTTGTTAAAGGGTCTTATAATTTAAAATTTCTAGATGAGCATGAAAAAAAGATACTTTACAAAAAGTTGTCCTTCATAAATCACCATAGCATGAACTTAAAAGAAAGCAAAACAAATGATTAATTCAAAGATATATATATTGATATTTCATATTTGGATATATAAAGAACTTCAAAACAAATCAAAATTCATCATGAGTATAATGAATTACTAGTAGTACTCAACCCTTATAACATTCAAGCCACACTTACCGGTATACTTCTATACTATTAAACATTTAAACATAATAAAATAAGGAAAGCCTCTCTTACATTTAAGAACCACTACTCTCTCCTAAATCGTGAGATGGCCCCTCCTTAGCCAAAAGTCTTGCACTCATTCGCCGAGTATTTGACCCAAGACTATAGACAACACCTCCTCCGGATCTAACCTCCATGTCCACCGCTGTAAACTGTCATTTGGTTTCAAGAGAGTGGTCATCGTCATCGTCATCCTCTCTCTTCTGTTTTGAGCTTCGCTTTGGAGACAAATCTACTTCTTCAACCTTCAAGGCCCTCAACGCAGCATCCACTCGATCTACGAACACATTGACCTGTTCATCATCAGCTTCGATGGGTAACCCTATTGGTTGAAAATCAGCCAATAGAAACCCCCTCCATTCAGCTATAATGTCACCTATCCTCTTGTCAAATGCCCCAGCTACCTCCACAAATGAATGCCTTGTAGTTGTTTCCCCATCTATTTCAACAAGAGCACGAGCTTTAGCAACTTCTTCCAACTTTGACAAGAAAAGGGCCCTACCAATCAAAGTGTGATTATAAGCCCCGTATTGCTCATTGAACTCTTGAGCATGCTCCACCTCTACCCAAGTTTTTTTGGGCCCTTTTCGCACTTCTTTGTCGAGAAATTGAAAAAACTTCTTGTGTTGCACACTCCAATGGCCCCCCATGTTGCAACAAAACAATTCACGAGCCTCGCCATCTTCAATACCCCGGGCCCGCAACTCCACCTCTTTGTTAACGGTCATCCACATGAAAGGATCCACTGTCTCTCCAGACTCCTCATACAATCCATGTCGGCAATCAGTTGAATCCCACGTGAGAGGTCGCCCCCAATGTGAGAAATTCTGGAACTGGTATGGCCCTTGATCAAGAGGAAGAGTCCATCGGTTGTATTCGTGGCCGGGGGGCATATCTTCTAAGATCCCAAGCATTTCATAGAACCGAGGGCTCAGAGGAGAATGACACTTGGCACAAACCAAACGAATGAGTGATGCTTTCACGATGCATGTCACGTGAAAAGTGTGGCGACATTGGCCCATGGTTAGGGCTCCTTCAGGGACCAAAGGACCTTGGCAAAGGCTACAATGACTCTTCAAGATTCTTGGAGCTGGATCGCAAGCATGCACTACTGTCTTCTCTTTCTCCTTGATGTGCGCTGAAAGCGTGTTCTAAGGGACCCACCCTTCCTCTACTTCCAAGGCCCAATCGATGTGTGCAACATTGTCCTTCTTTGTGTGGTTCAACCGCTCAAACATGTCATCCATGTCCCCCCAACATGTAATTTTGGTGGAACCCCTTGGAGGTTCATCAAACACTTTCTTGAACCGAAGCAAAGAGGTCTCCACGGCATTGCATTCTTCATCCGACTTCATTGCCAATTTCATAAGCCCTTTCATTGCTCGAGATACTAGAGAGGGTTTGTCTTAGAGTTTCTGTACCCATGCCAACCATCGAGACTCTAATCCACTCTTCGGCATGCATTCCTCCATACCCATGATTCTTTGAAATCGGTCCAACTCCACCTCAACAAGGATTTTCTCTTGAATTGCTTCATCTAATTTCAACTGTAGCTCCTCCACCTCACTGCCTTTTGTTTATGTCGAAGCATCCTGCAATGTACGGGAAACATTCGGAATGATGGTCCGTACTGCTTGTTCACATTTCTTGTCATTCCCCACCTCATCCACATTCAAGATGATGGATGTCTCTACCGCTTTTGCCTTCTCAAAAGGAAGAGAGAGTTGATCGCTCTCTTGACTTTCTTGCACAAATAGAATGATCACGAAGTCCATGGTAGGCCTACCCCTCTTCAACTCTTGTACTTCGAGCTCCAATTCTTCAATGCGCTTTCTTTGAACCACCTTGTTACAACGTTCTTGCTCCATGTTTTTCAGCGATAACTGCAACTTCATTCCCAAGTCCTCACACTTCATCTTCAACCGATGAATGTCTTCCTCTAAGGCCATCAAACTTTATAAGTTCATCACGCCACCTTCAAGAATTGGTGCCACTTTCTCAGTGAAATTGCAAAAAGCCAAGGCACCAATCAACAATTCAGGTGCCATTTTGGAAAATTCCTCTGCCACGTCCCTAACCCAAGGAGTAATTTTAGCTACCATTTGAGCTGAAGATCTCAATCTGTATGCAGTTTGCGAAATAGTACCCCAACCACCTTTTCCTACGGGCTGACTAGAATTGCCTACCTCATTTTTGGGATTAGAATGAAGATGTTGTTCTACTAGTACTTGCCAGTGACTACAACATTCTAACAACTTTTCCAATTGATTGGCGGTGGGTATGGAATAAAGAATCTCCAATTGAGCCGAGCTTAAAGTTGCCAAATGTGGATGCCCTTCAGTTCTTGCGTTTAATATTTGTCTTGGGCTCAACCTTCGACTTGGGCTTACATTTTGATGCGGACTCAACATTCAAATTGGGCTCAATGTTTGGCTTCGCCTTGGCGTCGTTGGCAGCTGAGAAATCGGAGTTTCATATTCGACCAAGCTCTCAAGAGCTTTATTATCTATGTAACCCTGAATTCTAACATTGGTCCTTTCAAGTTGTTCCTCATTGACCTCTCCATCTGGCGAAAAAGGTGACCCACGTTCTTCTACCAGTGTTTCCTTGTTTGCAGACATGTCTAGACCGCCCAAGGTTGTTTCATCCGTTGTAGTTTCCTTGCTTGGAGCCATGCTTTGTTCACCCAATGTTATCACATTCGGTGTGGATGTGAAGCACGTTGGAGGAGTTACAAAAACCTCTCCGTCGACACCTCCCGAGGAGACATTGCTCACTTCTGTGCAAGGTTGTGTCACTTCTGTGGGCCTTAATTGTACTGCATCGCCTAAAACCTCGGAGACCTTTGTTGTACACGTTGTAGTATTTTTTAATACTTTTGGGGTCTTCATTGGTTCACTTGGTTCTGCTTGAGAATCATACAGATCGGGAATGTCTTTTTGATTGGGTTGCAATAAAAGTGGAGAATCCACCTTGGATGGATAAGTGCTCCAATCTACCTTGCGGTTTAAAATGAGTTCTGCATACACCATGGACGCCACACTGTAATTTATGCATCCCTTACTCCTTGGCTTGTCCCCAAATAGCATCCACCACACCTCCTCCAATCGATGCACAAAATGCTTATTGTTGCAATTACGTGGCTTACAACAAAAACCATGTGTACGAACCACGTGGCAATCCCAAGGCCACAACTTGTCAATGTGGTACATTTTAACATACTTCTTGCATGTTCTGAAGGTCCAATATTCCCCTTCCTCCTCCTCCCAACCGCTCTCCGCTTTGATGTTCAGGTCATCTAAAATCTCATAGTGAAGTCTATGAGGGACCCCCTTCGCTTTAGTCCCTTTCTTTTTTTCACCTCCTAAAGTCCTCACATTGTTGGTAGGAACACCTTGATCCGCCATGATAGATGATTTTAATTTTTGAGCCCTTTGAAAAATAGTACCATGGCACATGAATACCGTGAGATGTGTGTAAATAAGTAATAGCGTAAATCAGCAATAGTAACAAAAGCTCAAGGACCCCCACTCTCCACCCTATAGGAGCAACTAACACATAAAGCAGTAGTAGCACATCCAACTTGGCGCCGAAGGAGAGTAGAAGTGAGAGCAAATGAGGAGGCCGTCCCCCCATATACCTGTCCGCCATCGCCGACCGACCCCGCACTTGGCCATCCGCTCAAGCCATCCCCCGTTGTCGACCAACGACACCCAGCACTGTTCACCTCGCTTTGGAGCCCACCTGATGTCAGTCCGCCGGCAATCCTAAAGCATTGAATTCTGAGAAGGATAGATTCATGTACAAAAAATACTCTTGAATGCTAGAAGTATCCAATGTAGTATTAATGTAAGAAAAGGTAATTCCAGATATTCCTTCCCACATTTAAACATGCTCTCCAAAGTCGAAGCCCTATACCCTAAACCCTAAACCCTTAGTCTTAGCACTTTATTTATTATTTATATTTTTTGTATTACAAAGGAATTGGTGTTAGCACCTCTTTTGGAATATATTAGATGTTTCTAAGAGAGTTAACCTTTTATAAATATTTGTTACTATTTAATGTCCAATATTTTCTTATATGGGTATTTTATAGTTATCTTCTATAGTGGGTTATGTTTTATACACTTACTAGGGGATTTGTTGATAAGCCCCTCCCATCCCTTCCATAAGTCTTGGTTTCCTTAGGATTATTTCTTTTTCTTTTAATTAGCCATTGGGGTTTTTTTTATACTTTGACACCATTATATGCAATATGGACCTTTTTCTTTTGGTGGGTCTATATTCTTAATTAATTTTTTCTAGCCATGGACAATTGATTGAAATCACCTGGTTGTTTCTCGATCATACGACAATTTTTTACACTTGGTTGTAGGTCAAGAAATTATTAGAAGCTTCCATGCTTAAGATGGATTTTTTACACTTGTCAATTTGACTTGACTAGTGTCTTTTGCTTCATTGGGGTTCATTATAGGTTTGCCTAGCACATCATAGAGGGTACTATGCTAGTACTGTGATGGATGGCTAAAAGTGGTCCTTAAAAAATCCTTGGATTATGGAGGATTGATTTTTCCTAATTTAAGGGTTCCTTCTAGTACAAGTTTGTTTGACTTGGCTAATTTTTTATCCCTGGACATCAAGTCATTAATTCTTGGGGCCTATGGGTGGTTGGGATCCAAGGCATGTTTTCTTGGAGACCACGGCTTGGACTTGACTTAACCTTAATTGAATACTGCTATGGCCAATATATAAGGGATTGAAACTACCCTTGAGCCTTCACAAGTTCATATTGTTGGCTTTTACAAGGTGTTGGAAGTGACTACGGTTGGTGGGAGTGAGGACCAGGATGGCGTCTACACAGGTCATCTTTGGTGCACAATGTGTTAGGCTGTGATTTGTATTTTTTTGTTCATTTTCTTATGTGTAGTTTTGAGCTTTGCTTGTTGGATTTTTCTTTTGTGATTGCTATAACACATAGTTGTGGACTGAAGACACCTTGTCTACAACTTACTAACATTCCGATGTTTGGTTTGTCATGGGGACAGGTGAGGTCCACAACCTCTTTGGTTAAATCTTCACGGCGGCTCTATCCACAGATCTTGACAACAAATTCTTTTGGGGGATACTAAATCACTTTGATATTACATGATTTAGTTACTAGCTTGAGGTGTCTCTACTGATTTGATATTTTCTACCTATTGGTATTGTACCAATGAAAAGGTCTTAGTCATGATCTTTATTTGGTTTTATGTACTTAAGAACTTCTTTTCATCAGTTTATTGAGAAGATGTTGGCCTGATTTGATGGATATGATAGTTTGATGGCCAAATATGTTTATTCTCTATTTGGTTGTGTACTATTTTTTGTTCTTTGAAGTTCTTTTTTGGATTATGATTGGTTTGTTATTTATAGGAAAGGCCCTATTTGGGATGTCCCTCCCACCGGCCCGGGTTGCAAAAAAATCAGAATTATACAACCCTCAATTGTACATATTGAATTTAGAACATTGCACGAATTTTCAAAATTATTGATGCGATGTGTGAAATATGTTTTACCTATGAGACTATGATTTCTTTGCAGTTTGGAATGCAATCATGTCAATATAATGCAGATGTAGACCTTTCTTACTTTGTCATGTACTCATGTGAGTACGTTACTCAGGTAGGTTTCAATTTTTCTTAAGATTGAGCACCTCAATTATCACTTTATTATGAGCCATTAAATAAATGTGGAACATTCAATTATAACTTAGAGTGTGTCTTCAATTTTTGTTGTTGAATGTATTCATAGTTTAGAACACCAATATGAAATTATGAATATACTAAAAGAAATTATATTATCTTGTTATTCTATTATAACATTTATCGAATGTATGGGATGGTGCTAAAATGATTCAAGCATTTTAATGTAATGTGAAATGTTGTGGACAAGATTAAAGTAAGCATTTACACAACAAAATGAATTGAAAATTCATATCATATACACTGACACTTATACCTATGTATACTTGTGTGCATCCTAAATTGTAAACCGATCATAAATTGATCACAACCCCAAAATATTAGAGCTTAGGTAATGTACAATGTGATTGACCTTCAAATATGATGAGTTTTCAATTACAAGAAATTAGAAATGGTCATACTTCAATGATTACAAGTGTGTTTCATCTCAAAACTTTTTTGCAAATGATTATATAGAAAGGTTCATAATATCATATCTTTTAAATTATAAATTTACAATATTGATTGAATTTCTTATGTTAGTTTTGTAGTTATGTAGGCCTAGGATTTTCTAAAATCTTGAATCCCTAAAGCCTTCATGCTTTCTTTCCCATCAAATATCACTCAAAACTGCCATTTCGAATGTAAAGAGACCAAAATTTTAAAAATTGATTTTTGGGCATATTTAACCATAGGAATTTATACTAGACTAGTGTAAAAGTTAATTGAGTTATCTTGTCATCTTGAAAACTTTGAGTACATACATTGCGCATGGTATTTGCATTTAAAGTAAGCCCAAGAAATCTTTTCTTCCATCTTGCTATACTAGATTGTTGGGCTTCTCATTTTCTTCACTTTAGATTTTTGGCACTAATGAATTTCATTTTAGAATATCTCCTGTTGAAAAATTTAACTCTTGAGTGAAGAATCTTGAACCAAAAATTTAGAAATAAATCATTTAATTGAGATCACATATCACAAGACTCTCGTATAAGAGTGTAGCTGTGTAGGGCCTTTGGGAGTTTAGGGATCCATTATTTTCCTTGAAAGGCATGAAAAAGAATAATAAATATTATAAATTGAACCACGAAGGCTTTTGTTACAATCTTAACATCAAATTTCTTTTGCTATTAGTCAAAAAGTATTGTTGACATCACAAACTTGTACAAAAGCACCAATGTAAAATAAACTTTCTTTACACACTTATTTGAATTCTTTATTTACAAGTCAAATGATTTTTCAAACAAGAGACTTTGGGATGTCACTTTTGATAGTTGTATCAATTTAAGACCTCATGACATAACATATTAAAAATAATTTCTCTACTTTTTTTAATTCACCATATAATGCAAGCTCTGCTCGCTAAACCATCCGTCCACCCATCTCCACATAGTTCAAAACACCTCTCCCGCCCATCCACCCGTCCACCAATTCTGAAATTGAAAAACTCCTCCTTCTCTCTCTCCCTCCCGCCCAGCTCTCCCCTCCCCTCCCATGCTTCTCTCTGTCCGCCCGACCACCTATCCGCCCATCCGCCCAAGTAAGGATTCCGAAATTGAAAAACACCTCCTTCCGCAGTTCCGCCCACCTCTCCCCTCTAACCTTCCTCTCCATCTGCATGCCCGTCTGCCCGATCGCCCAAGTAACAATTCTAAAATTGAAAAACACCTCCCTCCCGCGGTCCCGCCTACCTCTCCCCTTTGACCTTCCTCTCCGTCCGCTCGCCCTTCCGCAGTCGCTATCCGCAATCGTCGCCTGCGCATCCGCAATCGCCATCTGCATTTTCCATCCGCTTGTCCGGAGTCCGTCTGCATTTCCTGTCTCCGTCCACGCTGCTCCATCCGCTTCTTGTCGGTGACCGTGCGATCCAGCGGACCGCGATTTCGGACCATCCGATTTGCTCGTTCGCCTTCGTGCCGTCCGATGTGGACAGCAGCGTCCGCATACCCTAAAGCGCCGACCGCATAAATGGCGGCACGGACGGCTCATTTCTTCATAATCGTTTCCCTTCTTGAGTGGGTGATCCAGTGCCTTTGGGAATCTATGCGCCCCTTCCGGCTTGGTGCGTGAACGATTGTGTTTGTATTACTTTTTTTTAATTAGATTGGTTTGAGTGATTAGGGGTTGCCCCAACTTATAAGTCTTGAATTTTACGGAGTTCATTTGAGTGTTCTTAATTACTTGAACCGTGTTTGAGTTGATTGGGTTGTTAGAAACTTAAGGTGTTCAAGTTTATGGTTGATTTGGTTGTCAGTAACAGTAGGTGGAATTTGTTTTAATCCAAATTCTTACTTTTCATTTGGTACATTTAGCCAAAGCGGGCGGAAATTGGATTTAAACTTTGTAATCCTTTCGGTACATTATTAATTGAGGTTTGGAGGTTATCATGTCACGCGGAAGTGGTGGAGGAAGTAAGAAGGGGAAGTCACAAGAGATCAATTGGAGAGATTTGGAAGACGTAACTTGCATTGCGGAGAAGGGATGGGAAAAGGAGCCCAAGAAAATATGGGATTGCACAACATGCAAGAAGTACGTCAAAATGACGCACCTCTCCAAACTATGGCCACATGATCGCGCAGAGGTGCAAGTTCGTCGTTGGGAGGGACAAATGTCCACATGTAAGAGCGAACACTTTGTTCGCCAATACGAGGAGATAACATCTGCATCAGGTTTACCAAGCTCCAAACCAAATGTCATGAACTATTTGAACATGGCTATGATTTGGGCGGAGATAGTACTCCATAAAGAAGTAGATTGGCGCACGGTTGCAGGGTGCAATGTCTAGAATTTGACTCGCGAGGAAGCCATAATTCCTACTAACTGGGTTGGACCAAGCAATTGCATGCCGGAGTGGTCCAATCGAGGCTATGGAGGACTTCCTTCGGTCATCTTGAAGGATGCTGAAGATGATTGGTCAGATGAAGATGAAGATGATGATGATCCAGTACCCGTGACATTTGGTGAGAGACATGAACGTTGAGAAGATCGGGAAGACATTGAGTACCAACAACAAATACAAGAGGCCATGTGTCGAAGCGTGGAAGACCGGGGTTGGCAACATAATGGGTCCTACTACCGTGACTATAATGCATGTGGATCATGAGATGGGACAGGTGGTTCAGATTATAGTAACGCCCCCCAAGTTGGCTCTCAAAGTATAGGAGGAAGCCATGGACCGACACACTATGGTCAATATGGTGGTTCTAGCCAAGGAGGCTCTCAATACTACTCTGGATCGACTACACATGGTTCATATGGGCATCAAGGAGGCCCTTATTATGGCGGATCAAGTGAAAGAGGGTCCTGGGAGAGTGCTCCAATTCCTCCTCCAACCTTTGGAGGTCCTTCTTATGGAAATGAATATGGACAAGGAGGTGCATCAAGTGGATATGGTTACAACTATGGGGGTGGACCATATATTGGGGTACATCCTTCAGGCCCAAATGACAAGAAGGATTCGGATTCGGATTCGGATTCCGAGTAAAGTAGTTAAGTAGAGTATGGTATTCTAGTCATCTTATGTTTGTTTTACTGTATGGTTCACTCATTGTAATGTACATAGACAGTAGAGTGCGGCAAATATAGCACAATGCTCTTAACAAGTTGTAATCACGTTTTTGTGATTTTGATACAAATACATTGTATTTTTATATCTTAATAAAGTGATATTTATGTCACGTAATTTGTAGGATTTAATACCATTGATGTATGACTATGGGTTAATGGGTATTTGTGAAAATGGAAAATGTATTGGACCACTTTCTATAATTTTCTCATTTCAATCATTCAATGTGAATAGGTGAATTGCAAATGCAAAGGATGTCCCAAATATACAATAGAGGTTTGTAGAATAGTGAGAACCACCATTTTAGTTTCATTTGCTATTAGAAATTGAACCCTAAACCCTAGAAGTCCGAAGGCTTTTTTCCATCGAAGACAATTTAGTGATTTAGAATTGCCATTTCAATTACAAAGAACTAGAAAATGTAGGAACAATGTTTTTGGCATGTCGGATTGTACGATTTTATACTATAGCAATTTATGAATGTGTAGAAGTACTTTCAAAAACTTAACCCACATAGATTGTAAGATATTTGGCTATTTGCATTCAAGGTGATTGAAACAAATGATTTTGCTATTTGCTTGACTAGATTTTTGGCTTCTAATTATTGAAACAATAAATATTTCCACTTGTGAGTACGATTTTATAATTTTGTATGTTGAAGACTTGAAGAATTTAGATGAGAGCATGAGAATGTAGGAAGAAAAATTCTCCCAAAAGATGTTTAGTTTTTATTCATAAGAGAATTGATAAGTTGAGTATATTCAAGATAGATACTAGAACATTAATAATTTTAAGATAGAATTATGTAAACATGAGAATCTCAATGGTTAGAGTATTTCAAACAAGCAAACGTCACTGGCTATTCCTCTATAATTTTTTTTCTTTTCCATGATAGATGATTTACTTGATTCTTACTTCGATTTGAAACTGAAATGTTGAATATGATACCTATGTTTGACTTAGAGATGTTCAAGAGAAATTAAAATCTTCGATCATGTAATTCATCTCTTCCGTCCACCTTGTTTCATCCGTCTGTTGTCGTTGGATGGGCTGCTGCATCCACGCCATCCACACTGTCCGATCCTGCGGACAGCCTGTCGTCCGTCCGATCGGACGAGCTCGCGGCGTCCGCGACAAGCCAGCTGTCGGATCTGGCAGACGCTGATCGGCCGGCCGGCTCAAGGCGGACAGATGACCGCCCGCACGATCGGACGGCTGGCTCGGGGCGGATGGAAGACCGTCCTTGGAATCGGATGGCCATCTTGAGGCAGTCGGAGTGCGGCCGAACGATCGGACGGCTGCGACAAGGCGAACGGAATGCCGTCTGCATGATCGGACAGCTGCAACGAGGTAGATGATCGGACGGGCCCGACGAGGCGGACGGGGACGAGTCGTCCACCCCGTATAAGAGGGGCAGACGGCTCGTCTGCAATCACTTTTGCCTTGCCCCTTGCGTTTTGCAAGTGTGGAGTGGAGAGCTTGGTGGTTCGTCCTCCATTGGTTCCTCTCCTCGGGAAGGCGGAAGTCTTATTTGGGGGCCCCACTATTGCCATTTTTTGTAGCGAACTTCGAAGTTTTAGTTACAAATTTCGAGTATTTAAAATTTATCACGATGCCAAGATCGAAGAAGGCGGCGAAGGGAAAACAAGTGGTACAAGAGGTGGAAAGTAAGGAAATTCCATCCGATGCATGCAAAGCATTCATGACCGAATGCATTGCAAAATTCTATGAATTGGAAACCACTATGTCTCTTGACACAAAATATGTAAGATATGGAGAGGAGTGTCCATCCAAATTCAAGGCAGACATGACGCAAAGAATGTTGGATGCCTTATACATTCCGTAATGGCAACATGAGACAAAGAAGAGGGGTTTCAACAAATGTTTGGAGAACAAGGTGCATGATGCATTGTGGAACGCTAATGTGGTTCTCGAAAAATATGGGAAACAACATCGTGCAAATGATGAAGCCTTTGAGCAAGTCATTCTCAAAGCTCAATTGTTTATTGGGCGTTGCGCCCCATTTGCGAAGAGGCATAATAGATGAGGGTCTTTGGGTTGGTGGACTAGTGATGAGGGTCTTGCTCAATTGGATATGGGTAGACGTCATCTTATAGCGCTTCCGGACACCGCACGGGTAATTCCCCAAGATGGCTTAATCATGAAGGGAAGATATGCAACGATTTGGTGGGTGAGAATTGAAGGATGTCCAGGGATAGCTCCATCTTGGGAGTTCGCAGCAAAGATATCCAACCACCATGGTACACAGCCTCAGCTTGCAAAGTTGGAACATTAGAATGAATCAATGGCAGTGAGGATTCCACATTCAAGAGTCATACGGTTTGTTGCAGTTCATGCAAGAACAAATGAAGGGTACTCGTATTGGTGGAATGGCGGAACACTTTGACAAATGTTGAACCTGGATAACGATTATCCAGACAACATATATGTTCGATTATAGTATTCGAATCCAACAAAGTCCGATGTGACTAAAGCTTTTCATCTCGCTCGGTTTCGGAAGAAGCGCACCAAGCTTTCTTGGGCATTGGTGCATATCATGAATGCGGTACATGTGTCTGGACATCTACACAATGATATTTCTCCAGACAACATCATGTTTCATTTTCCTGATGATGAATCACGTGTCTACATTGGAATTTGCGATTGGGGCATGACTACTGTAGCTACCGAACCAATGAAATCCTTATATACGTTCACATCTGCAAGTGAAATGAACGAAGCTTTAACAAGGAGGTGGTGGGTGGATCCAAGCATTGCATATTTGCATAGAAGAGATGCAAATGTGAAAATCATTCCACATTTATCACGTGCATCGGAGGAATATGCCATTGGTAAAATAGCTCAAAGGATCAATAAACAATGCATGTCAAAGAACTACAACAGATTGCAACGGGAAACAAATGCAATGGCCATGTTTAGCCACCACCAATTGGGAATTGTGTTTCACCAATACTTGGACTGGCTTTGTCAAAGAGGTGATGGTTATTGGGGTGGTTTGGCCCACATCATCAATTGGTTCACTAGCCAATTCAATTGGCCTATGCCGGATGAACACTTCCGACATTCATATTAGTAATATAGTGCAAGAGTGTACTATATAGAATTTTATAAATATTTAATAAATGTAGAACTTTGGATTTATGCATGTAGATTGCTTAGTATATATGCACTCCTAGAGTATGTCAATATATGTGAAATTGGACGTACATTTTGAATTTTTCCATGTATTTGAATTGTTTTTGAATGAGTATCAATTTTTGACAAATCAAAAATATCTCTTGTTTGAGTGCAAAGTGAAATATTTCTTCTTGAATGTAGATGGTTATTTAGTTGACAAGCTTGTATGACAAATTGCATGATGTATGATGTGTGGGTGCAAAAGTTTCTGAGCCCGTTCTATTTCATTTGGAATAAGTCTTGGAAGACCATTTCATTTATGATATGGAATTACTTGGACCTTCTTAGAAGTTGTGTTCCAACAATTCCATTGATATTTGAATTATGATGACGACCCGTTAACCCCTAAAGGACCAAGGCCATTTTTCTGTCAAAAACCACTCAAAACTGCCATTTCTGCTGCATTCACCTATAAAATCCCAAAAAAATAGTTAAAAAAATTCTAACCGTTGGATCTTGTACTTTATTTGTCTCAGAACATGTGGTAAAAATTTCATGAATTTTGACCGCATAGATTGAGAGATATAGCATTCAAAGTTGGAAAAAGAAGTTTTTTTGAACACTGGCCTGCAATTTCAGATGACTTTGACCACCTTTAGTTGAAATTTTTTGCACTATGGACTGTGAATTTAAAATTTTCTATGTTGAAGAATTGAGTTGATGTTCTAGGGAAAAAATTTCTAAAGAAAAACTCTTGATTTTCATTCTCTAAAAAATTGTTAAGTAGAAGTAGGTCCAAGATTACATGAAAAACTAAATCATTAATAGCTCTAAGATGGGATTGAAACTCTATAATCCCAATGGTGAGATTGTTTTAGCAAACAAATTTAACTTTGTCAAACAATTTTTTTTGAAAAATTGTGAAAATTGCATTCAGAAATGAATCCTATAAGTTATTTTTTCAAGAAGATGCTCATATTGCCCGAAAAACAATATTGTTCATAACTTTCACATTACTAATCCAAATGGAATGAATCAAAGCTTCACATGTAGACAAAAATATAATCTATAAGAAAAAAGAAATTTTAAATTAGATTTCAATTTTTTGTGGATTTATTTTTCTGCCCGGTGACATGAAAATTATGTTTAAGATGGCATAACTTTTGCTCCCAGGTACCGATTGAAATAAAAATTATATTCCCACGAAGCTTATCAGTTTTTCTATCTTATGAGAAAGTTTCAAGAAGTTTGACTAAAAATTGAAGTCATAGGAACCTGCCCGAAATCCATTTTGTCCCCCGAGGGAACAATGGTCCTTTAGGGGTTAAAGCAATTGTGATTTTATTGTTTTAGTGTGTATACTTATAATGAATCAACTATGAAGAGACGTAATTAGTAAATTCATCACAAATGAGAGTGATTCAATTTTAGTGTTTTTTCAAAAAGGTTTAGGACTTTACGGCACTTGGATTTTTAGAAGCCTTTGGGTTTCCAATTTAGACCCTCAATTTTTTTTCATTGCATTGTTTTCATAAAATGAACAAAGGAAAATAGGAAATTAAGCTCTAAATGAATGGGTTACAAAATGTATGTGTGCTCCAATATTTTCCTAAACCCGAAACCATAATTAATTTGTTATTTTGAGTACCGGTTCTTTGTATGTTTATTAAGAAAATCCTTTGAAATTTTATTGCAGCACTCAAAAATGAATTACGAAAATAAATGACTTTTCTCTTTACAAATTTGTAAATTGCAATGTTCTTTTTGTTCATTGCTAAGGACTCTTAGAAATGAGCATGAATTGTACCAAATTTCAAAAATAAAATCGCATTAGAAATTCTCTTAGAATAAAAAAATAAAGATAGAGACTAAATTCGGGGAGTCTTAAGCGGTCGGACGGGGTCGCAGACGAGCGGATGAGATGGCGGATGGGCCGCAGAAACTGTGGACGAGGTCACGGTCGGGGTCGGGGATGGGCGGAAGGGATGGCGGACGGGCTGCAGAAACCAGGGACGGGGGCGGGGACGGGGTCAGGGACGGGCGGACGAGATGGCGGATGGGCCGCAGAAACCGCGGATGGCGGTGCAGATGGGGTCGCGGATGAGAAATTACCCCAGGGTAAAAATCCGATTTTGCGAATGTCACAGGATGTCCGAGGGGGGCATGGACGCGAACGTTGGACGTCCGGATGCTGGCGGCTGCGTCAAGATGCCCTGTCAACCTTGCCACAGTCTTGCATTATTCTCTTTTGCATGTTTTATTGAAAGGCTTTCATCTATTTTGACTATATTTTGGGGTACCTTACCCCTGAAATCAAAAAAAGATGTGTACACTTCAGATTTTGAAAAATACACTCTACATTCTATGAGATTTTTACTTTCTTATATCCATGATTATAGGTCCTTGATTCCTTTTTCCTTGAAAAAAAATTCCCGCTCATAGGTTGACGAGCTCATAGGCTCACACTCATAGGCTCCTACACTAGTAACCTTGCAGGAATAGGTTGCCTAATCAAGACAGGCAAGCAACTTTCAAAATTCTTGCATTCTCGACAATGAAATTCATCCAAGAATTCAAGTGAGGAGTATTTTTTGGGGTACCCAAGGGCATTGTTGGAACACCTGTTAGATCTAATAGCCATTGCAAGGGTGCCTCCAAGTACTCCAAAAAATACATCTCACCAAAATTCTCACACGAATTTGAGGTTTCAAAAACAAAAACAAAGTGGGAGTTTCAGTGGTGCAGGGGTGCCATAGTCCAAGCGTGTGGGGGCATCGCAGCTAGTTTGGATGGCTTCACTAATAGTAATTGTAATGGGCAATGGCAATCTAACTATCTTGTGAATCAAGTTGAATCAAAGAGACTTTGCAATTTCATTAGCAATCAAATTGATCAGTGCCTTGGTGGAGAAGAAGTTTTGTACCTCTCACTACATTTTGGAGTCCATCTCCTGTATTTCTCGACGTTCCACAACACCACTCTAACCTTGTCTTGCCTAACATACGAGAACGGAGACCATAGCAATGACAAATTGAAGGGTTATCTTAGACAAGTGAGTTTGGATGGCCATCCTGGACTTGGCGCTCATGTTGTCACAAATTTTGTCAACGTGGGTCCTTGAAGAGAGAGCCATACTCTTTTAGAACAATTTGGTGATCTAAGAACTTGCTCTCGCTAGTGTAAGTCATTCCCATTTTACAAGTTGGAATGCACACCTCAACAAGGGAAATACTTTTGAGAGTTTGCGGTTTCTATGTCTACAAGTGTTACATGCCATCATTTCAGTGGTCGTATTAGGTCAAAGTGGGTGATTAAGCAGTGTCACACCTCAACCATCATGTAGCGTGAGATTATGCCCCCATGCAAATGAAGGGCTAGCTTTTTCTTTCGAAAAACAATTTTGAATCATTTTGTCTAAAATTTCTGAAGGAATGCTTTCCAATAAGTTTGGAGAGATGTTAATGTACTAGGACCAAGTATGATATAAACATTGAAACTTCTAGTCAAGCAATCCATTTAGCCTTTAGAGTATGGATGAATTTGTTTTGAAATTCCTAGTGAAATGTAAAGCCCATAAGCTGAGCCTCTTTATTCTGAACTAGAGACTTTGATTCCAATGTGATCATCGATCAAGACAAGTGGTATTGGAAAGTAGAACATTTGCTAGAGAATAGAGCACTTAGAATAAAAAAAATATTGATATTGATTCCAATTTGTTTAACAAAGGAAAGAGTACTTGTTCTTGCAAAAATTATATCTTTATTACATAACTATTACACACGAATGTCCTTGACAAGTTCAAAGACATGGACTATAGAG
Source organism: Straminergon stramineum (assembly GCA_963920665.1). Taxonomy (NCBI): domain Eukaryota; kingdom Viridiplantae; phylum Streptophyta; class Bryopsida; order Hypnales; family Calliergonaceae; genus Straminergon; species Straminergon stramineum. Next base: position 16,501,519 of record OY987273.1, read on the forward strand.
AATCATCCCTATCAATAGAATGATAGCTCAATACTTGTCTAGGCTTACTTTAGATATAATGCTCAACAAATACCAAAAATAAACAATATTCAAAATAAACAAGTATGGTTTAGGATTTTATACAAAATTTGGGCATCTTAGTCTTAGATTTATTCTCATGCATCAGCTTCAGTAGAGATTAAATCAACGATGCTAGTGTGCGAGCTTGGAGTGGTGAGCTTGCGAGCTACGAGCATGGAGCTGATGAGCGGTGAGCCCCCAAACCCTATTTTTTTGGAAATTTTTGATCAAAATTTTTTTTTTGCATTTTTGTTAGAAAAAATTGAGGAATTCTTTCTATTTATAGTAAATTTAGTGACCTATGGCCGTGTACCCTATGACCGTGGATTGTGATAAGATTTTACACTTTATGGTTTAGGGTCTTAGGTAGCTATGCATTTAGACTTTCAAAATTTTGTGCATAGTTCGAAGAATTTATTTATTAACTATAGTAGAGAATTTGTAAACCGCTTAATGTATAGTAAACTCATGTCACTTTGGAAATAGTGAATTATAATTTTGTGACTGACTTTAGTTCATGCAAAGAACCGTATCACCTAAGTACCGCATATGTATAAGAATTTCCAGCATGCGCTAAAATAAGAGGGCACGTGAAGGATGAGTTGGCAATTGATGGGTTTAGGGTGACATAGCTAGGACAAATCCTTGTGGTAGAAAGCTCACTCTCATTTGTAAGCATGTTGCATTGGATAATTTTAAATTGTAAGAATTAATCTTAGGTAGAATCTAATTTGATGCCACATGTTTACATGTGGCCCGAATTTGTAGAAAATTATAGAAATCAATGAGTTATAAAAGATAGAACATGTTCTAGAAAGAAATGAAAAACACAAGCCATGAAAGTGAGGACTCATATTAATGAATTGAAAGGGTGCCCAAAAAATTGGAAGCAAAGGAATAGAAAATGAGAGTAAGTATAAAATGGGAAGTGAGGACATAAATGGGTAGTAAATCAAAAGAAAATGGAAGAAAAATTGGAAGTTCATTTAAAAAGAATGGTAGAAGAAATGAAAAGGAAATGAAAAACTTTCAAATTAGAAGTGCAAGGGATATCAAAAAAGAGGTTAAGGAAAAGGAAAAGAAGATACAAAACAATGTGAAGGATAATCCAGAAAAAGAAAAGATTGAAAAGAATAAGAAAGACAAGTGAGACAAAGGCATTCAGAAAAAAATGAAATAGGTAGTAAAAATATAGAATGAATGGAATTAAATAGAATTTCATGTGTGCAATAGTAAGTTATGATCACAAATTATGATCATTCACGGGAACATGCTTCAAAACACTTCATGAATGACACATATTCTAATACTTAGGAAATGCGTAGACATTTTCAATTCCAAGTGCGCTAAATCATTTGAATCATAACATATGTAAATGAATACAATACAAATGAAGTGTTCTTGAAAAAGAATCCATGCCTATTCGGGAATTGTAATAATTCCAACTCGAACTAGTAGGAGTTTCAACTCATTGAAGCTATAACTAGGTGCATGAATGAATTTGTCTTCATTGACATCCAACTTGCAAAAGTACCTATACAAGTAGTACAAGTGTTTGCAATTCACGTATTGTTGTTGACTTGCAGTAGCAGAAACAACCATATTTGTGAAGTCAAGGCATGTGCATGTGGGAAACATGCCAATTGTAATTCGGTAGACGTTTTTGTAAGGGTCTATCCCTGTCTCTAGTGAAACTATTGCACCTAGGCCCGGCTGGGGGAGTAAGGTCACTCCTAGGATTTGCCCTTTAATGTTTCCTACACTCTCCCACTTGTTCTATTGCTCTGTAGTTGGTGCATTTGCAATCCTCCGAATAGTTTGGTTGTTCCTTATTGTTGGATATGCATCTGGATTCTTTGGAGGTGGTTGGTCAAATAAGGCAGTCTTGAAAATCTTTGACATGTTGAAAAGTCAACGTGGCGACAACGTAGGACATTGTTGGAGTTGAAATCCCGCATGTTGCAAGAGTAGAGTTTCTTCCCGACTAAGGTGTGTCCCTGATAGAACAGGCCAAACCTCCAACACAACCGGCCAATCTCTTATCCATTTTTGTTTCGAACCTTTCACACAACGTTCAATGTCATCCCAACAAAACCAGAAGTCAACCACCACTTCTTGCTTAGTACCATAATCTACTTTTCTACCTCGATAGGTTGGAGTAGGGTTACCTTTCCTTCCCCTTGCAATTTTGGCAGAACACTTGATATTTGACCCCTGTTGTTGAGCGTGACATTTAGCATTCGATTTGTGGCTAATCCTCGCAATGTGCCACTTCGATGTATCACAGTCACTTTCGCATGCAATAGTGACATGTGGACAAATATTTGTATCCGCCTCTTTACCTTTCCCTTCCAACATCTTCGTAGAAATTGTTGTAGACCTCGTACATACACGTAGTTGAGAGAAATTCACTTTGTCTGGTCTATGTGAATCTCCAGCATCTCCTCTGGGTACATCCAACTTCCTCTTTGTACTTCAAAAGATCTCTTCTCCTTCTAAATGTGGTAATTGATTTCGAAGCTCCTCTACTCCAAATAAAGTGTTGAGCGCTTCAGCAATTTTCTTTGGATCTCTACTTCGAGTGGCAACCCTCAACTTCAATTCATTCTTCGATGAACCAGAGCCATGTGCACGACCTTTGAGGTATGCTCAATAATTTGTCAATTGCATCCAAGCACGAATACGGTCATCACAAGTCGCATCAAATAAGTTGTTTCCTCTTTCTCCGGACATTTGGAGCCACTTGTTATGGACTGTTTCAGATAAATTACATGATGGCAGGTCCAGCATTTCCTCCAAATTCAATTTCTAAAAATGAACACAAGTTTAGGCAAGAGTTAGCACTTCACTTTGAAAACCTCATAGATATATGTAATTATCAATTGTTTTGTGGTCGAATGAACATGTCCTATCATAAAATGAACAATATTCAAAGGCAATTTCAAATATACATATATAACTATATAAAAATACAACAACACAATCTTCTTTCAACTTCTTGGTACAAGGAAGTACTTACATCTTACATGAGGACTTTGAAGAATTGCATGTTCCTTTAAAGACACCCAAAAGAGGGGGTCTAGTAAACACCATGAAGAGTTTCGTCGGACCCGACATATGCTCTTTTATTGTTTGGTAGACCCCCTCTTCTGGATACCTATGAAGAATAGCTCAGAGAATTTCAAATTATAAAATGAAGTTCTTTCTTTATTCTACATCATTGGAAAACAAAATAAAATATATGTAGCAACATAACTTTATCTTTGCATTATATGGTGTGACACCATCAAAAATTGAAATCCCCTTATGCATAGAAATAACTACTTTATTCACCATGTCCATGAAGCCTCCCCACTGTCGATATCGAAAATGCCAGAATGCTAGCCAATGGTCTAAGTGATGAAGTGCTTCTTCATTTGTAGCTCCGAATGATAGCCACCATGATCGAATTGCTAGATAACATGTCTTTGCCTGATCCATATTCTTTGAATCTTTGTATTGCTTACATACAGAAATATGTTGTTGTTGTTGAAGCGCTTCCTTGATGTACTTCTGGGAGTGTTTATGAAGAGAACTACTCCAATGCAACAAACAAGTCCTTTTACAATTCTCCATTTCCTCATTGGCAGATCCGCTACCATAGACAATTCGGACCGCATTCCAATTGGCCATAACACTGTCTGCCATAAATCCTTTGAAGTTTGGATTTGCCACTCCCTCTTGCGCCATGACAGTGTTTAAGCTCCTCCAAAATTGTACTTGTACCTCAATATCTTTAGACTGCATATTACACACAGCAATAGTCATCACCTTCTTGTACTCAACATCATACACGTGGCAGGCCATTGTGGTCCACTCCTTCACGCGCTTCACTTGGTCAAACATCAACCATGCGTTCTGCAGATTACCTTTGAGTTGCATGCACCTTACAAGGTCCACTCCACTTCCAAGTCCTTGCGTGAGCATTTTGAAGATATAAACCTTCTCCTTTCCTTGGCCAAGGAAGACGCTATCGTGTATGAATTCGAATTTCGACTCCTTCTTCATGGTCATAATGTTGTCAATGATCCCTCCTCGATTGTTTGAGCGGAAAGAGGCGATCACGTTCCGTATATTTGGACTATTGAGATATTGGAAGCGATCCATAACCTCCTCCATTTCCTCCCCCTTCAGTAACTCCTTCTCTCCATCTCCATTGTGAAATGGATAGTTCGTTAAGAACTCTTTACTAGCGGATAGAGCAATTGCTGAGTTTGTAGCCAATGGTGTTCTAGTCACCTGTTCTTCAATGAGTCCACAAATTTCCTCCGTAGATTCTTTGTACATGCCCTTCGCCACCGGGTGGTTGTGTTCTCCAAAGTGAATAACAGCCCTACTCATTTCTGGATTGTCACTAAAAGCATAGTATATCTTAGCATTGCAGGGGCTAAGACATGAGGGTGGTTTCCTATACACTTTGCAAACTAGGGTACTGTCTTTGGGAGGTCCACCTCCAACTACAAAAGGAATTGATGTGAAGCCACTCCACTCTATTTTGTTCCTTTTTGAAGTTCTGTTCAAATAATCACAGTTTGGGTTCACACAAGCAAGATGGCCGGCACAGTGGGACTTACGAAACTTGAGGTTGTCGGAGTTGTTGATGTTTGTGGTGACGAGCCTACACCAAGGGTGTCCATCATAGCGCTTGTCCATTCCTTCCAAGCTCCGCACCGATGATGAAGATGAAGTGGAGCGGCATGGTGGTATTTCGAAAATGATATCTCCATCAAATACTGTTGGAAGAAAAGCAACACGGTGGTGCTTCATGACGCTAAAATCCATTATAGACAATTCATTTCGAGATCGATGCATGTTGGCTAGTCTCTTCAAATAATCTATTATACTTACTTTGTGGATTAGATACGGAAGCAATAGAGGACGAGGCAATGAGGATAGCAATTGACTACTTGATGGACTCTCAAATGTAGAGTTCAATAGAGCCCTTCCACTGATTGTAGTTCCAATAGAACATCCTGAATTTTTGACAGTCAATTCAGGAGACTCTCCTTCCGATTCACTAGATAGTTCTATAATTGGATCTAATTTCTCTATCTTTATAGCATGAAGTAATGAAGGCTTCAAAAAAACCTGAGGAATTTGAGGACTTCTAGTAGGTGAAACAACGTGTCCTATATATGGCATATTTATTGTTGAATTGTCTGATTGCCAACTCAAAATCTGAGTGGAAGAACCTAGCATGGAAAGAAGAAGTCCATATGCCCTATAGTTCCTAGGGGAAAGGTACCAACAATGTCCTTCATCTTCTGCAGATTTGACAACAAGGACAAATTCTTTCACTTTGCTTGACTCTGACATCCTTTCTTCTTCAACATAGATGGAGGACTCTACAAATCTAAATTGGACGTGGAGAAGGTGACTAAGGACTCTAGCACGTCCTCCATCCTTTATGGGAAATATAAGAGGTACCTCATGACCGTCCACTCGAATGCAAGCCATCTCGAGAACTCATGTATAGAGTAATGAAATGGAGACCCATAATCCTTAGCATTCGATGGGGAAGAGCAAAATTCGAAAGAGCTCAATGGGTTGATCACCGTCAATTATATCAAACTGTAAAATAGTACTAGTAGTCTGCTCAGCATTTAGTGTCCTCCTTACCAATAGTTTTTCAAATCTACTTATGCCAAGCCCTCTACCACCATCCACTTCTATTATAGTACTCTCATGTGCCACCATGTACATTGAATAGCTACTACCATGCAGTGCAATCGACAAGTACTAAATTACTGTCAATAGCCATCATCCACATTCAATAAGTACTGACCCTCCAACCATTTAATCTTTTTTTATACTAACTGTCATTTACTACAAATTATGACCATGCCAAACCTTTCCTAAACCACCTTTAACACCTTTTAGAGCACCCTTTTGGGGAAGATTCATAAATGCATGGTGGCCGCCCCTTGGACATCATTGGAGTTCATGGAATGTGTCAGATTTCCATACGGATTTGGTGGCCTTGAACTATGATTGTTTACGGTGCACCAAGCTAGCTTTGATGTAACACTTTGTCACTGCAAATACAAGCCTCTGTCATCACTGAACTTTCATTGTGACATTGTATGCTTCTAGACCATTCCTTTGAACTTTATAAATAGAAACCATTTTTGCAAGGTAGAGCCATTGCATACTTTCAGTTCTAAGCGCTCGCCGGATTTTAGAGTGTTAGATTCCATGTAGTCATCTTTTTCATGTTTGTAGAGAATTTGGGCACGTCCATTCCTAGTATGTTGTTGAGGAGGAAAAATAGGCATCGGTCTTTGTATTTCTCATCTCGTAAGGAACTGCGGAGATCTAGAATGACTCGAGGGAAGAAAGTCATGTCGAAAACAAGTCAATCTACACCGGGCGACCTTCGCAAAGCACTTCGCTTTACCACTGGAGATGGGAGTGGGGAAGATACTGCTGGAGCGAAGGACTTGGAGGTATTGCAAGAGATGTCGGAGGATACAACAGGAGGACAAGATGAAGGACCGTAGGAGGTCACTCCTTCTATAAGAACCTAGCAAAATCATTCCTCCTCTTCAATTTCCTTACAATCTTTGCATTTGATGAAAATTCGATAGCAAAGAACAAATTTGTTTCAGAACCCTTCAACTCTTCATGTCATTTTCTACTCCATTGTTCATGTAAAATTCGTTCTGTACATTTAAATGACTGTAGCCTCTTGTAGTTCATGCATGCATTAATTAAAGAATCTTTACATGAGTAATTTGTAAAAGTCACCTTTAAAAAAATTGAGCTTTTCCTATTGTATTTATCCTATTTCATGTATGCCATCATTTCGTAGTGAATATGCCATTGTTGGAAGTAGGTCTTTAAAGAAACAAAAATTTTGGACAATGGCTGCATAAATATAGCCTTGTCTTTGTTTCTATAGCCAACAAATGTACAATTTTGTATATATTTTGGGTATTTGAGGAACATAAAAAAAAGAAGTTTTCTACCCTAAATGGATTCAAATCAAATCATCTAAGAATAGAAAAGATAAGAATTTCAAAGGCATGGACTAAGAAAGATGTTTTATTCTTCAGTTTCATTAGATTTATGGAGAATTAAAACATATGAGCACACCCTTACATGAGCCTTCTTTGGCAAGTACACAATTTCATTGTGGTTGTATTCATTTATAATTCTTGTATTCTCTGTGTATACTTCTATTTAGATTCAAAAAATGCTCATTGTATGCTAATGAGCCAAATTTAGAGAAAGGCATATTGTGTCCCTAAGTCCTCCAAAAAATAGAGGGTGTATTCGTTACAAAAGACCACAAAGTCTAAGTCAGTCTTAGAAAATGTAATCTTCAAAATAAAGAATATTATGAATCCTAAAATAAAATAAAGGGCAATTTCTCTATTTGATAGAGAAGAAATTGAAAATAAAAAAAAGTATTTAAGGGAATTGAAAATCCCATAGGTGTTCATTAATCAATTTCAATAGTTGACTTTCATGAAGGATTACTTTATAGCTCCTTATGCAAGCAATTCTTAAACCTTTTAAGACCCCCTTGAAGATTGATGCCAAAAATTCATAGAGCATATTACATATGAAATTCTTGTAGATTTTTAAAAAATGACTTCAAAGTGAAATCATTCTTTGAAAGAATTCTTCCAAGCATCGAATGTTTTCAATGACTTTTCCAAAAAAAGGACTAAGTTGATCTAATTTCTATTTTGTTAACTAATTACTAGTATACTTTTAGAGAAGCTTTCTTTACCTTTCCATATTCAATAATTCTACCCTCCAATTTGAAATGACTTAGGAATAATCAAATCAAATTCTCATAAGTATCAAAGTTAATAAAATAAAATATTTATCAATGAAGGACCCAATATTAATTAATTGAAACTTGAAAGATACACTATAGTCTTTTGGAATAAAAAATCTTTCCTTTCAATCAAAATGTAGAAATCAATTAAAGAACAAGGTCTATCCTAACCTCTTCTATAGTACCAATTTGTAGAAGAATGTAATTAATGGATTCGAATAGTCTTAGAACTTAGATTAGAGCACATGATGACCAATGTGTTTGGTCTCGGCAATATGTCGGGTAATATCACCCCTAAGAATTACCTTTCACCAGGGGGTTTGATTAGCAAACAATTTTTGCTAATAAGTGATTAATCTTTTTAAAGGGAATATTTGGCTTAATATTCTTGCTTATAAGTGGATGACATCTCTAATTTGCTACCAATCTTGGGGTGGTTTTGATCAATTTGGATGATTAATCCTCCATTTACATGAATCAATGAAACTTCACCCATAGATTGCAAATTTCATTCATTACTAAGGATGCAAATACCTTCACCTATTACTGATTATCTCTTTAGACAATTCCTACAAGGCTACAAGAAATGGAAATAAAATCCCTGCATTTACCAAACACATAGATAATAAATAGTAAAATTTCCAATACACCTGCGTATAATGATTGAATGGTCTACAACTCTGTTTGACCTTCTTTTGATAAAAATGTACTTTCTATGTCATCATTCATAGCTATAGTAGTGCTTCAGATTTCGTCGGTATAGCAAGCTTCCATACTGAATGGGTCCTTCATCAAAATTTCAATAATTTTAATGATTTAGAATAAATAATTCTTCGCCAATAAAATCGATGGAGGGCAATTGACAACACATTCAATTGAAATTAGTAACAACGGTAAAGGGCAATTGCCAGCACATCCTATCAAAATTAGTAACATCGCTGGATCAAGTACCGTTCTTGCTCGGGCAGATCAGGCGGCGTGGCAGTCCCTGCATGGTCAACTAGATTATCGAATTGGCAGTTTCTACATGGTCAAGTAGATTGCAAAATTCTCGGAGTCTCTAGCTTTGCTTATCCTCTCCACCATCCAATCTGCCTCGTCAGTTCTTCATAATCTTTCAATCGATCTGAGGTTACTCCACCTTCTGATTGCATTGAAATCTTGCTAAGCAAGAAGCTAGGATGACACAGAATACCAAGCGGCGGGTGAGAGACGATGCAAACTTGGAAGAGGCTCGTCGACAAGTATGGTTGTTCCGGCGGACAGTTCGACAACTCGACAAACACGACGTCCAACATGTCAAGTAGACCCTCTTGTCCGTCTAATAGAGTCAAACTTACCTTTGACTTTTAAAAAAAATTTTACCCTGCCCGTGAGGCCACCTGGATGCCATGTGGCAGACACATGTCTTCCACATAGCATCCTAAAGGGGCGCATGCGGGTGTGGGCGACCTCGGGTTTGGGCGACCACGGGTGTGGGCGACCACGGTTAGGGCGACTTTGGGTTTAGGCTGGTGGGCGATCGCGGGTGTCAAGTACGTGGCAAGCTGCGAAGCAAAGACACGAAGTGAGAACCCAAAGAGAAGTAACGCCCCTCAATTACCCGCGGTCGCCCCCAAAGACCCGTAGTCACCTCCCAAGGGACCCGCACGCGCCCCCAAAGACCCGCAGTCGCCTCCCAAGGCACCCGCACGCGCCCCAAAGACCTGCAGTCGCCTCCCAAAGGACCTGCACGCGCCCCTGTAACCGCAGTCGCCCCCCAAAAGACCCGCACGCACCCTTGTACCCGAGGTCGCCCCTCCTAGGACCCGCACGCGCCCCTAGACCCGCAGTCGCCTCCTCGAACCCGAATGCGCCCTACCAGACCCATAGTCGCTCCCCGAGATCCGTGCGCGCCCCCTGGAGACCGCGGGTTCAACCGGTGGTCGCCCACCCGCACGCGCCCCATGACCAACTCTCACCCGCGCTCGCCCCATCTATTTATCCACTCGCCCAAGACCTTTTGGGCACCTTTCATTGAGGCTTCTTGTCTTGTATCCTTTAGTGGCTACATGCGTGAACCTTGACTATTTACTATTTATTACATTCATCCACCCTTCTTACCTTAGTAGTTGTGGACCACCTAAACTCCCAAAAGAGTTTTTTGAGCCTTGGACACAACAATCATTGATGGCCACTGGAGTTAACAATGCCAGGGCATTGCCTATCTCCGCAGCTGCACAGACCGCCGAGGCATTACGGAAGGCTGCCAAAGACAAACATCGCAAGCGTAGGGGCACTATTCATCAGAAGCGATTGCACGTGCTCAATAGTGAAGCCCACCTTGCTTTTAAGGGTTGGAATGAAGAACCAGAGCCTTGGACAATACAGACCTGTGAAGACTACATCGAGTGGTGCCACATCGGCAAGTTCTTTCCTTTATGGCGTCATCATTATAATCGGCACACCAATAAGGCCAACTTGAAGTACTGTGAGAATCCAACATTCCTTCAAAGATGCATTGAATTGTGGCAAGTCCTCTACAAAACCGCCTTTGTAGATAGGAACGAGGTCCCCCTCTTCCTTGCTAGAGGAGCATATGCTGAGGTCGCTCTAAACAAGGAAGTTGATTGGAGCACAATCAAGGGAAGTACGTATGTCACTCGTCCAGAGAGTGGTTTCATCCCAAAAGGAGTTTTAGCTTTTCCTGAGGGGGGACTCGGTCCTATTCAAAGTGCATACAAAATGCAAACCCCTGCCACTCAGGTTGATACTGAGGAGTCTGAAGAAGATGATGACTCTGATGGTACGCACGTCCATAGGGTCATACGAATCGTGGAGCAATCTGTTTGCCCCAATGAGGTTCAAAATGAAGTTGTAGAAGGACCCGCGACATCCACGGGACAACGACCAAGGCAACCATCTAGAGTACGGCGTTCAACAACACGAGTGGGACCTGCATTGATTCCAACTATAGTTCCTAACCCATCACTGCCAACACAACGCACAAATGACGTCTTCGACTTTGGGCCCGATGAGGACACGGCTATGGAAGAAACTAACCATGTTCTCATTTCTCCATCAACAATGGGCTCAAGCCATGACATTATGACTTTGGCAAAAGCTCTGGACCTCCTCAAGACCAAAGATGTTGAAATTTCTTCACTACAGAATGAAATGAGGAAATTGCGATGTGAGTGTCAACAAAAAAGTACACTCATCTCTCAACAAACTACAAAACTGCAACGCCTCCGTGAGAAAGACCCTGACACTTTCACTTTGTCGGATATGGATGACGCCTTTGTTGAGCAGAACCTCCAAAATGTGGACAAGGTTGTGGGGGACCTTACCAACCATATCCTTTAGCGTTCTCCTCTTGCCAAGCGCACTAGACACTCCCCCATCATTCCAAATACACTTCCTACTATTGTCACAAGATATACTACCAATGACACAATTGACCTCAATGGGACCCAAGACTCTCTTTCGTTTCCTGTGGTTCCATCAATTATTCAATTAGAGAAAGACCATGGACTTCAAGAAGAAAATAAGATGCTTCGAAGAAAGTTGGCTGAGTTGACTACCACATACTACCATTGGAAGGTCGCCTGCATTCTCTCCGTGGATAGATCCCAACAAGTTGCGAAGGAGCTAGAGAAAGTTTCTAGAAACTTTGTTGCAAATGCTCCTAAACGTGAGAATGGACTGATGTCATGGGCATTGTTGGAGGACATGTTTCCCAATAACATGTGCATGGTGGAATTGCCACAAAAGGAGGTCATAGATTGGAGCAAAAATGGTTGGGACCACCAAAACCAAATGTCTAGCCACATAGAAGAGAAGAAACGAATGCTATTGTGGCCCAAGCCTGCACCTTTTGTTTTGGACCATACCAAATGCCCCATATGTCTTGAACAATTTGGCCCCGAAGGGGGTTGGGCACTAGGATCTTGTGCGCATGTATACCACCCCCAATGTCTCATCACATAATGCTTGATTAGACGACGTTGTGTGATTTGTTCAGCACCATTCCATGATCGCCTATATACCATGTTCAACTTGACGACCTACATGCCTCCTTCTTGGGAACACACACGTGATACTACGGCTGACACAACCTTGTGGGGCCGAGATTTGGTTTGGAGTTGGCGAGAAGGACAACATGATCAAGAAAAAGGACTTGCTAGCTTGCAATTGAATTGGGAAACAGACCCAGACGAAATTGCCAGAGTTGCACCAAGGCTCATGGGAAAGGGGCCACAAAACAAAGGGAGGAGGGCATTCTTCTTCCAATGCCTTGGTGGATATTGGGACAAGACCTCCTCAACCTTCAAGTGGGGTCCTCATCCGCAACGACACCGTTGGAATTTAGAAGGAGAAAGGGTGGCTAATCAAGATGATAGTGCCTCCCTAGAAGACTTGACTAGTATGGCTTACCTGGACTCTACGTATGGACCATATTACCAAAGTCAAGCACTTGACTACTTGTTGGAAGCACATTCTCCGCAAACAACAAGGACCCTCCAAGCTCTACAGGACTCCAACGTGTTGCAATCAATTTTGAAGGCAGACGGACCAACTTCACGAACCCGTGCAAAGCGAAAGCTAGGGGTTGGGGAAGCATCGACCTACGAAGAAGGTGAAGGAAGTGGCTCTCAAAACAACCCAAATGTAATTGACTAGACATTCGTAGGAATCATGCAATTTAGCCTTACCTCCCATCATAATAGATGACAAGTAAGGGTTAGGTTTTAGTTACACTATGTTTCTAGTTGTTTTGGCAAGTACGATGGAGTGGTTTAGGGTTTGCTTCTTTCATTCCACTTCTACGACTTCCTAGCATACCTATGTACAACAATTCCATATGGCATTGATTTTTATTTAATACTACCTTTTTTTCCTCTCTACCAAAGCACCAATTTCTGAAATCATGTCGAGAATGATCTTTTCGAGTTCTTCCAAAAATAGTTTGTATGAATCAAATCAACAAAGCTCTTAAAGTTTAACTTTTCAAATTAATTTCACTTGCATTGAGAAGAAAACTAGGTCACTACTCACTAGAGTGGAGCATCATTGTCCAATTGGATATTTCCTTTCATATTCTTTAAAATCGTGAGGTTCTAATTATACGAAGCTTTTCCTCTAAGCTTTCAAGATACTTGGCCAAAGAAGGAATAAAAGGGGTTCAAATACAACATGCCCCTTTTCGTGGATGTTGACTTGTTGACTTCACATTACCATACCTTCAAATGGTTCACCCTGTCCTTGGAGGTCAAAATTCAAATTCATAAAAAACATCAGTAGGCCAACTTACATATAAAACCTACCTAATTCCTCAATATCCATTGTAATTTTCTTCAAATTACGCTAAAGCTAGAATTCTAAAAAATCCTATATACAAGGAGGAACAATGCAGCAAATCACCTGAGACAAATAAGCTCAATAAATTTCCTCGATTAATATGGTATTTGGGGCATAATTGGTTTTTCGTTCTCCACTATTCATATGAAAATCATTAATACAAGTTGTACTGTAGATTTCATGACGACATTCTCACAAAATAGTGAAAATACTATGTCAACTTTTACAGTCAAGAATCAAGAACTTCCCATCAATCCCATGTTCCTATTCCATTGTAATTATGTGCAAGAATCCCATTCCATTCATCATACCATCACCTTCTCCCAAAACATGAGAGAGACATATTCATCCATATAGAAAAGTTGTAAGATCCCAAAATGGTGTGGCATTTTTTCCCTTCCATGCACACCACTAGTGTGCCCACACCAATTTAACTATTCTAGTACACACATTGCTTCAAGACACCATATACATTGTTTTATCTCAAAACATTGCATTTCTTTATAACACCAGGATAGGCAAAATACAAAATAATCATGATGAAAGTATTTATCCTCATTGTATTCCTAGGTATTTTATTTTGTGTTGAGGTAGTCCTTCAAAATGGGCTCCGGACCCATTTGCTGTAATTCTGCATCAGACTTCCCTATGCTAGCTCTATTCCACTTATACCAATCCGAAAAAACCCGACTTTCTGCCCTCAAACCTTCCAACTCCGATACCATCAATGGTAATTTTTGCTCATGGAACTTCACCAACTTCTCAAGCGTTGCCACTTCTCCAGCAACACTACCATATGTTGAGGAAGAAGCCAAAAGCTCTATTTTTGGAACGTGCTGGATGGCAACCTCGTAATATTCTTTCTTCTTCTCTATTATTTGAAGTTCTAGGCTTCGCCTTTCATTCTCTGCCTGCTGACGTTTGCGGACAAGGGTTTCGAGTTTTGATTCCCATATCAAATAATGGTCCATTTTATGCACCTTCCCACTCTTCATTTCCTTCAAATCAAAATCGCGATTTCTTTTGAAGGAATGGAAGCCCTTGTCATTCTCTTTGATGACGTTCGTTATGGCCTTCAACCATTGCTTCAACACCTCTACGAAAGTGGGATTCATTTCTTGCTCCTTCAAAGTTTTCAATTGCTCGTTCTTTGCACGCAATGCTAATTTTGCACTTTCTATTTTGGCAAGCAACATTGCCTCTTCATTTTCTGAATCGCTTCCTCCACCACTCCCGTCACCCTCTCGCAAAACGGGGTCCACTCTCCTAGCCACCCCATCATCCATGCCTTCTTCATCCGTATCTTGTACTATGATGGGCTCTTGAGCTGATTGTCCACTTTGGTCGACTCCCACATCCACAGCCAGCCTAGATTCTTGTATGGCAACCTCCTCATCGCTGTGGAAAGAATGTCCATCGTATTCATGGGTGTGTAGATCAGAGCTAGAAGTCTCTGACCAAACCACGCTTTCATCGCGAACAAATGACTTCCCACGCTTCACCTTGGATAACATCTTCTTTACATCCACAGGTTCATCTGGTGGTAAAATTTTTGCAGTCTCTGGAATGATCGCAATAGGGACCTCCTTCAATGTTGACCAATCCACCTCCTTCTTCAACACATATTCAGCATACACCATTCTCACAAGAAAGAAACAGAAATTGTCGTTTCGGTAAGTTGAGTCCTCCAAATACAAGTGCTTCCACACCTCACAACATCTAAGTATGAAGCCCTCATCCTTGGAGTATGCAAGATTTACTTTGTTTTGCTTCAAATGCTCTTTGTGCCGACACAAGGGAAATAATTTGCTGATGTGGCACCAATCCACGTATTTGCAAACGGTTTTGTAACTCCAAGGCTCAGGTTCATTTCTCCAACCTTTAAATGCCTTAATCTTTGGATGGATCAAAATGGCCACACGCTTCTTGTGAATTTTATCGGACCATTTCCGACCCTTGTCGCGGATGAGCTTCATCTCTTGTCGTGTAAGGCGTTTGATTGTGGCAGGCATCAATGGTGGGGGCTCATTCTCCATAGTGCTCAATCTATACGATCAATTCTACTCGAATACTATGCCAAATATACCAAGCCTAAAACCGTGGTTGTCCAAACTTAAATCTATTACCTCGTGGTAATTCACATTTACAAATACATCAACATGAGCATTTACTATCACAATCAAATTTCAAACAATTCGGTGTGATTTACAATCAATGGATGAAAGTGACATGAGGAGACATAGAATATCCTCCTCACAACACCCACCTCCCCTCTCAAGCCTGCAATTAGCCACTTCCAGGTGGATAAAAGACAAGGCGCAAAAGGGAAAGATGGGAGACTTCGGGTTTAGGGTCTGATTTTGTACCCACAGTCGCCTCAGGGCGAGCATGGCTCTGGATGGGGCGCGTGCGGGTCCAAGGGGGGGGGGGCGCGTGCGGGTCGGGAAGGCGACCACGGCTCCAGGACCACTGCCAGCGACCGCGGCTGATGGCGACTGCGGGTCTGGGGGCGACTACGGGTACGGTGGGGCGATTACGGGTCTGGCGCGACCGCGGGTGAGGGGAACGCACACTGGGGGCGCATGCGGGTCTGGGCGACTGCGGGTCTGGTGCAACTGCGACTGGGGGCGCGTGCGGGTCCCAAACCCCCAACCGCAAAGGCACATACCTTCACTAAATAGTGAAATTAGATTGACTTACCCCCAAATGAACCATGCAAAGAATTCATATTCAAACCCAAATGCATGCAAGTAGGTGATGTGTCTGTACAATACTCAATATTTTGGGTCCAAACATGCACTTCACATTAAAAATAGTTTATACACTTGCATTGCTTTTCCAAAATGAGATGCTCATAAGGTGGCCAACATTACTATTCCCACTAGAAAACTATTACATCAAATCCTATGAGAGGACAGAGTCCCGAAAGACGAATTCGGGTGGTTTCATGAACCATGGTTTATCCATGAGGAGGTCCACCACTTGCGCACATGTTGGTCTTTTGTTAACATCAACATCAACTAGTTCACGTAACTTCATGGCAAAATACCTTGATGACTCATGATTTCTAAATAAGTCCTTGTCGTATTCAACCATGTGTTCTATGTTCATGCGTTGGGTCAACTTTCCAATGGAATAAGAGTCGGACTTCACCGAATATTTGTAAGTCGCTTTCATCACATCTAAACTCGTATCTGAACCCTCTGGCCCAAACAAATAGAACAACTCTGGAGCTGCCCACCAACGGCCCATCCTCTCAGCATCAAGTTTTTCCTGTTTTTCATATCCAAAATGCGAGGGAGCTCCTTCTTGAATACGACTTGCAATTCCCCAATCACAAATCCCAATGTTGATCTCTTCGTCCCAGAAGGGGGGATAATGCAACAATATGTTCACAGGTGACAAGTCATTGTGCAGCACCCCAACATTGTGCACGAGACTTGTCACATAAACCAGGGCCCACGCCAACTTCGCCTTGTGTCTTCGAAAGAGGCTAATTTCTTTTTGTTGCTGGCCTATAAGTTGCTTGACCAACTTGATTTCATGCCATTCCGCATGCGACACCACCTTCTCATTCAAATGAAGCAACTCTTTGAAATTACCACCATTCCACTACAAAGTGTATGCTTCCATTGTTTGGTCATGGACAGCTAGGAATTTAATAATGGCCGGATGATTCAATGGGCATACCAAAGCCTCCACTGACCGTTCCACCCTCGCATCGCGTTTGTTCCTTTGCTTTGACAATTTCTCCACGAAATG